>JBAMCI010000150.1:9267500-9365000 GCA_037075265.1 Drosophila nigricruria
TATGTGTAATTTATGGATGTGCAAATTTTATGTTTTTAAAAGGCTGAAATGTTTGGATTTCATTCGGCGTCCTGGCAAATAAGTCATGAAAGGACTTTAAAAAGGAAATCTGTGCAGAGGCCATGGCTATGGCAACGCTATAGAGAGAATTGCAGCAAAGCCTAGGTGAGCTGTTACTTTGTGGGCTGGTGGGCCATAATATGGGCAATATTTCTTTTGCTGACATAACTTTTTATGCGAACGGACTAAAAAGGACTAAGAGACCGAAAAACGTTGATGCTCCTGCTGAGCGACTAAATCGGAGCCAAGTGACTGCGCCAGCAGAGACCAGCAGAGACCTAGCCCAGCAGAGCAGCAAGCCCACATACTGAAGAGTTCTGGAACCTGTGACTGTCCTTCTTATTGGGCCGTTGGCGGAAATACGCTTCACGTTTTACTGAATTTCAAATTTGAAAATTATTCATGAGCATGTGGAAATTAAATTCAGGTCCGCACAAAAGAGATTTATTTGTCAGCCACCACCCGCTCAATCTCTATCTATACGAAATGAAATGTAAGGGCGAGCTGAACAAAAAAAAAATACATAAAGAGATAAGGTTATAGAGCAGGCAATATCACGAAGTTTAAATGCTCTTACATTATAATATTGAAATATATTATATATGAAATATATTTAGGGGTAAAAGTTGTTAAATGACAGATATGGTTTGATGTGAAATATCTTTAATTTGAATTATTTTCAATTATTCAGTGATTTCAATAATTATCTATTTTCTCTTAAATATATATTTATGTGCATAAATATATATATATACATTTTTTTAGCTCTAATTAATTGCTGAGTATTATGATTATTGAATATATAAATATATAAAAAAATATATAGTATATAATAAATATATTTTATAAGATAGATATCATTAAAAAATATTTAAATTATAATTTTATCAACTGACAAATCAATGATTCAGACAACCATCTTCTCTCTAAACTTTATAAATTTTTAAAAAATTAAAAATATTAAATTAAAATCTTTTCAAAATTAACTTCATTAAAAATATTTAAAATATAATTAAATCTTCTATAAATGCAAAAGATAAAAAATGATTCTATTAACCATCTACACCTTTTGCCTGGCCTAATCTAGACTTCAACTCATTGCTCGCAATTCATATGCAAAAGATATGAATGATTCTCTCAACTATATATAACTTTTGCCTGGCATAATCTAGACTTAAATTCATTGAACACAATTCAATAACAAAGCCGTAATAACCTCAGTTAGGGTAGACTACAAAAAGTAAAATGAATACGCGCCAGGGTCAAGGGAAGAGATAGAAGTGAGGGCAAGCTATTTATCTGCCTGAAGCGCGTCTCCATCATCGTCGTGGGATTCAATGGTTTTTTCCTATTTTTTCTTCTTCTTTTTTTTTTGCCAACTTATCGCAAGTTTTCCATTATAAAATTAGGTCAGCTGCAAAAATAACTCAACTCAACTCAACTACTTTAGCAGGCGATGTTTTTTGCGCTGTGGTCGCCAGGGCAAATATTTAGTTGGACGCTAGCGACGAGCGTTGGCATAAAATGGAAAAAATGCTAATTTGTCAGTTTTAGGACTGACATTGGTCAGCGACCCAGTCCCAGTCTCAGTCCCAGTCTCAGTCCCAGACCCAGTCAGACAGCAACGAAGATGCTGTGCTGTTGCCGTTCGGTTGTCATAAAAATTGTTTCCATTACATTATGCTGATTTCGTACATTTATACAGCCGACCGACCGCTTCGCATCTTTTAGTTCGGTTTGGCCTTCTTTGAGGCAACTTAATTTCAATTTTTTTTTTTTTTGGCCAGCTCTTTTGTTGTTGCCTGCTGCTGACATGGGTGTCGTCCGACTTGTTTGACCAAAAACCAATTTTCTATTTGTGCATATCTCTGAAAAGTTTATTTTGCAACTAGGCAAAATTTTTGAGAGCCTGTGAGCAGCCTGCACCTGCATGTGCAGGAATACTAGTCTCTATTTGTTCAGTTCAAATGGGCTTTGAGGCTTAACAGCAATCATATTTTTATGCCACATTCTCATTGATTGTTGATGAATGGGGTATGTTAGAGGGAAATGAATGTAATTAATGAAAGAAAGATTTTATATGAGATAAAACTGTCTGAGGCCGAGATACTAGACTTTATTTTAAAATTTCTTTTAGAATCTATTTCCCTTTCTACTATGCAGGGTATCTCCTAGTCGTCTATCACACAACTACTTCAATTGTTTTGCTGCATACAACTCATTGATATTCGAGATTCGAGATAGTTGAATAGACACTTGATTTGAAATTACAAGTAAATAACATTTCGCATTCGATTTGTCTGTGTATTTTCAAGCGCAAAAATAATATGTAATTGGAAATGTAATTCGGAATTAAAAGCACTTTGATCATAAAAGCAGATATCTGAACTTTCTGTTTGATATTGAAATGAAATAAGCTTGAATAAAGACACAGCTTGATTTTTGTATGTCCTATAAATATAGCTTGTCAAGCAAAAGTCTATCTCTTGTAGGCCACACTAAACTCTTGATTTATATAACAATAATTTACTGCAAGACAAAATAAACTGATAAAAAAAATCTTTAAATTATTAGCCCCCATTCAGTTCCTGCAGCCATTGGGCAATTCTTTTTCATGGGCTTACCCCAAAACTAGCCAAGTTTCTGTAAATTAGAAGAACAAATAACAACGACAACAACCGACAGCTGACAGCCGCGACACATAGCTGCAGCAATTATTACAACAACAACAGCAGCCTCTGGGCTGTCTGGTTAGTAGAGAGGCTAGAGAGCGCGACAGAACAAAAAAAAAAAACCTCTGTAGAAGCTACTGTCACTTTACGCTGATTGCATCAATTGAAGCTTCACTGTGCCGCACGTCCATTCATCATCCGGTTGCTTCATCAACATGATGACATGACAGCGCTGGCGGTTGAGACAACACCACACCTCCCCCCCTGGACCACTCCCTCTTTAGACTGCCCAGTCCCCCTGCCACAGCATACCCAGTTGGGGATCTCGTGCTACGCATGGCCAAACTAAACGAACGCGCCCCAAACTAAAAAAAAAGAAAATACTTTTCAACTTCATTTCGGTGTGTGTGTGTATGTGTTAGCCAGGCACAAAGAAAATAACGGATTCTTGCGCAAACAGAGAGAACTAAACGAATTTCGAAAATAAAATTACAACTTTGTCCAGGATCCAAAGGATGGTAACGAAATTGTTCGTCGACAACGTCGTCGTCGTCGTCTGGCTAAAGAATTTTCGCTAGTTGTGCACCCAAAATTAGTGCACAAAAATGTTGGCAGCGGGTCGCGCACGGCTTAGCTCAAATGCGGGCGGAATGGGAATGGGGGGCGGGACTCTATGGTGGGTTTCGATTGGGGGTTTGTCTACTATAGTCAGGCTATGTGGTCAGGCGGCTTGGCTAATGCCGTTCATTACGTTTCAATGGAACGTTTCTTGCTTCAAGCTGCCAAACAATTGGCTATTGGCGTTCGGTGATTGGCCATTTTCAAGATGGGCCGGTGGGGGCGGTGAACGGGGTTCGCGTAATCAGAAATGAAAATGAATTTTCTTGTGCTCGAAGCTTGGCTTTTTAGCTGGGCAGCTTAATTGCTTTCATTTGGATCCGACTACAGAGCACACTCATCGCCCTCAACACACCAACACACCAACACACACACACACACACAGACACACAGTCAATTCAATATGACGTTGATTTTTAAGACACCCGCACAGCGACTGCTAGTTGATGGCTCTGAGAAATTTTCCAGTGCACTTCACTTGGCAAACAATGATGCAAGAAATTGATTTTCAACAAGCACTAGCACGCCGAACGAGGAGTCAAAACGAGGGCGAAAACTTAAGGATTGTGCGGCACTCAAAGTCCACCTCACTCCTCCCCCACTATCCCCCCCCCCACCCCCCTGCGCTGCATGATGAAAACGTCTAAGACAATTGCTTTGGCCAAAGTGCAAGAAATAGATAAAATTAGTGATGGACCAGCACCCCGTGCCGCCTGCACTGCCACTTGAGAGTGGGCCGAGTGGGCGCCAGGGCAGGTGTCTCTGCCAGGAGGTAAGCTAAAAAGTCGCCTGCGTTTGTTGCCAGCAAACGGCAAACGGCAAACGGCAAAGTGCGCAAGTGAAATGCTTGAAGCAGCAGCAATTGCTCAGGTGGGCGAGGCGAGCCTTCAAGCAAACGAATGCCAAATGCAAAATCTCTTGACTTTTATATTAAATATTTTGCCACATTTTCTGCGTATTAAGTCTAATTGGATTTGACTCTCGGCAAATTCCATTTGCTTCCAATTTAAAAACGACTCTTCACATGTATTTGCATTATATTTTATTTAATTTGCACATTTTATTTTCTCTGCTGCAAAAAAAAATAAAAAATAAAAAAACTTCATTTGCATAATGTGCAATTATAAGCGAGTCGCACGCAACACACACGCACACACACACGCACACACACACTCGCACACACCTGTGTCCTAGGCTCGCAAAAATATGCACTTGCAGTTTTCCTTTTACCTGGCCAGGTTTTTCGCTTTGTTGCGCGTCTCGCCCGTTTTGTTAATTAAAAATTATTGTAATTTTTTTAATGCGTAATTATTCACAAGCACTCGGCCATGGCCGCATTTATTTATTGTAACTATTTTCGCCCAGCACAGCTGGCGCAGCTGGCAAAGCGCAGAATAAAACTTAACGAGAGTACGTTTGATGTAAGTGGAACGACTGTAAGATACCCTTTGAAGTTGTACTATATTTAGAAATGTGTATAAAATGTATTTATATAAATATAGAATTTTCTCAGCAGCTGTCAAATGTGATGAAGAGTCTCAAATAACAAGACAAAGGAAACCATTAAAACTATTATATATCCGATATTTTTTTTCAAATTTACATAATTTTAAATCTAAATAAAATAAATAAATAATATTTTTAGTATCAATAAATCAAGCTTTATTGGCTAAAACTGCAAATGACATTAATGTCTAATTAAGATTTCCACCAAGTGACAGCTGCAGCTGGCACGTACGTGGCCCAATCTGGATTACTAATTTTCACAATCATCTGATTGATAGCCAAAATACTTTTTTAGGTCATCTAAATCAAGAACTTTACCAGCCCATATAGCGCGCAATAGAAGTATTTTCTGTAAATTTATAGTGTTTTTCGATAAAGATTTGTGGAGTTTGCGAAAATTCTGCTTATTTACATACCCGTTGGAGTATAAGCTTCGAACGCAATTTCTTTAAGAATGCCAATTTGTGCTGCAGTTCAGCAAATTGCTCCGGTGTTAGTTTAGCCATAATGAAATCTCGAACGAAACTGAAGAAAAAGCAGCTATTAACTGTCGAATGAGTTGTCAAATTAAAATAGTGTTGTCAGCCCCCAAGTTGTGAAACTCTAACAAAAATACTCGATTTAGAGTTGTCAAGTCGTAAGTTGTAAAACTGTAAAAAATATACTCGATATATCTTTGAAATAAAATACTTTTGTGGATTTTTTTAGTTTAATTATCTATTTTTTTATTTAATATAAAATTTTCAGAGTTTTAAAAAGTAGAAAAGACTAAAAGAGGTAAACCTTGGGGCTCGCAGATCACCTTTAATATTTTTAAAATATTTTTTTTTAGAATTACAGGGTATACGTAAACATGCCTTGAAAGTAGAAATTGCTGTTTGCTTAAGTATAATACATCTGCTGTTTTTTTATAGCCTGATTTATCTATGTGTGTGAGCAAATGTACGGAGTCTTAAAACACATGTCTGTGGGACATAAAAAAATGCTGCTTAAATTCATAAATCATAAATGTGATTTAGTTTATGACTATAGTCTTGATTCTCTTAAGTAATATTAAGCTAGTAAAAGACACTCTTATTAAGTAATTGATAATATTCAACTAATTGCTTTCTTAAATCTCTCACTCCTCAGCTAAAACTAAAAATTTGTTGCAACAAACATCAATATAATTCCTATTCTATTCTACATGCCATTCAAACTGCTATCAACATTTCTACTAATAAGCTGCTCTCTGATAATCTGTCAAATTAATAGACAATTTCTGCCTGGCAAGCTGCTATTGATATCGAACTGAGCTTTAATGAAAGCCGCTTACAACACGCCTTACGAAACTGCAGCTCTGATGAATTTCTGTGGCAACAAGGACAATGCGCATATCTCTTGTATGCATGCATCATATTTTGGACAGCAGCGGAATATGTGAGGCCATTATCGAATGCCTTGTCTCATACAAATAGACAAAAAGTCAGGCCGAACAAAAGGCAGCTTTGCACAGCATACATAAATACTCTCCCCAACACACACACACACACACACACGCACACAGACACAGACACACGCACACAGACACACGCATTATGCAGTCGTGAATAATAGGCTCGGGCTGCATGCATTAACCAAATGAACCGCAACGCCTGCCATAATATTATGAACAAATACTTAAGTACACACTCCCACACGCCCACACCCGCCCCCTCCACTCACGCCGTTGTCCCATGCGGTGTTTGCGTAATGCGCTGCGCACAGTTGCATTAAACAAAGGTGTATGCCAGCGTAGGCAAGGGTAGTCTCAAATTGTGAGTTACCCATTAGGGGTACGGAAATAAGCCTTTTTGATTGTTCTTGAAAGCAAAAATTATGAAAAGTTCTTATAGTTATTGTGATTTTAGATAATAATACTTAATAGATAATAATACTTAACTAATAATACATAAAAACATAGCCAAGCTTAAGTTTCTTTAGCAAATTTCTTAAATTTTAAGAGGTAGCATCAATATGGTATATAGTTTCTCATATAGCATACACAAATATCGAGTGCTTCGCCTTTCGAATAAGTCACATAAGTTACACAACCCCCAAAATCAGAAAAATCCCAAAGTTAGGCCTTAAGTCACAGTAAGATTTTCATACTCAGAAGCTCATCACGAGGCTCGCAGTATCTGCAAGTCGAGCACTGCCGCTCAGATCATCTTTATTTCCTACATAAATTATATGTAAATATCTCAGTTCATATATATTTTAACACAAGCTCTATACGCTCTTTGAGTACAGGGTATGCCTAAGGCCCAAATGACATGACAAGATTAAAGCTGAAGCGCTGTTAAGCTACGCTTGGCGTATTAAGTTCAATGCCAGTTGTAATTCCCATGAGCTTTGACCTTTTTCAATATATTAGCAATATGTGGAAGGTAAAAACATGGAAGAATATTTAAATTTGTATACATATTATATGCATATAAAAGTGCATATGTCAATAGGTCATGAGCTTTTGGCCTTTTACATTTTTCATGCATTCATTAAGCAATTTAAATTATATTTTTAAATATTGCAATAATCATTTAGCAGACTTCGAGAAGGAGTTCCCTAAACTTCAAATCTAAACATGAACTCATCTTAAAATCACAAATCTTGACTTAAACAGCTTAGCCAAATTTAATTGAATTCACATTAAACTCAACTTAATCTTCTATAACACACCTCAGAGATGACCTCAAGTTGCTCATCTCAGCTGCACATATCAACCGCAGTGTTGTGGCAACTAATGTGCAACGCGTAAGGCTGAATGCCTGAAATATCAGTCGAACGAAATGCGTCATTCCGCAGGCCCCAGTGAAACCACATACAGTTGTAGTCCATAGTCCACTGTCCGGGGATCGCATTACAAGACAGCAATTAGGCAGGTTTGGCATAGCTCTAATTGGAAAATTAATAACCAGCAACTGACCAGAGTGAAGTTCGTGGCAGAGTTGCAAGCGGGCAGTGGGCGGCGAGCGGCAAGGGGGCAACATGCATAAATCGCATTTGATTCAATTGAACCTCAAAATATATTGATTGAATGAATGCAGCAGAGGCAGTAGCAGCAATAGTAGATGCAGCAGCAACAGCAACAACAGCAACAACAGCAGCAGCTGCTGCATTTTCAGCAAAAGAAACTCGCTCGTTGCGGCTCGTTTCTGTTGCCAACGAAATTGCTCGTTTGCACATGAGCTCAGCTGCAAATTGCAACGCGAAACACGTAGCCAGCCACAAGGGAAGCAGACAGAGAGAGAGCAACAGAGAGAGAGAGAGCAATAGAGAGAGAGAGTGAGGCGAGAGACTCGAGGGAGGGTGGAGCTACCAAATGATTGGCTCTGTCAGAGAAACTTATCACGAATCCTTCGCTCGTTCCGTGCATTGGCAGTTTATCAATGGTGCACCGCATTTTCAATTACGCGTCAAGAAAATATATGCAACAAAGTGAGGCAAAAATAACATTTCCTCTTTGGCCACAAACCGTTTAAAAACTTCACGCAATATACAAAAAAAGAAAAGAAAGAAAAAATTCTGAGAATTCAATGAATATGGCAAAAAGTTAAATTTCAAATAAGAAGTTTGACTTCATCAATCATGAATCTATCAATCAGTTAAGGCGAGGCATTAAATGATTATATTTATATTTATGTATATTTAATTTTATATGTATCTCTGTTTGGATCTCTTCAAGCATAAAAAACTTTTTAAAATTAAACTTTATTAAAAACTTTTTTGATTCCAATTTCTTTTGCCTAATTTAAGCTTTCTTTGTGATTGAAATGTCTTAAAATAATTTCTAATATATTTTTATTTATTTTTTTTTTTACTTTTAAATCAATATATATTATTCTATACATTGATTTATAAGAAGAAAAAAAATAAATTAAAATATATAAGAAATTATTATTATATATTATAATACATATATAATTCTCTATGATTGGATCTATATTAGCTTAAATCAACAAAGACTTCAAGCGAAAAAAAATTTCTAGTAAAAAACTTTTGTATTTAAATTTCTCTTTGCCTAATTTAAGTTTTCTTTGTCATTAAAAATCGTTTAAAATATTTTTTTTTATCTTTTAATTTTTCTTTTACTTATAAATAAAAAATTTTTTGTTAAAATTCCAACAGAAAACTGTCAAGAATCCATTCGATTGTAATTTACTCAGAGCAAACTCAAGTTCAACATTTTACTCACTCGATTTTAGAGCCGCTTTTATGGCGCACCAAACCCACTTTAACCTCTTATCGGCTCTCTGGCGACTGTGCTATATGCTAACTGTTGTTTTGGGAGCAGCCAGGGCCCGCCTCTCATACAAATTGATTAACAAAATGAAGTGAAATGAAAAGCCTCATAAAAGAAAAGAGATAAACAAAAGAGAAAAAAACAAGGCACAGAGCTGCGCATAGAGCCTTGGCTATAAAACCAATTGGTCATCCCATGACCCCCACTGGCAATTGAGTGTAAAATATAACCAAAGGGACGCTGCGACCGATTCAGGCTCAAGTCAATACGTTGGAGTACAATGAAAAATTTATGCCTGACGTGATGGCTGGGCAAAGAAAATAAAACAAAATCCTTAATCATTTAAATGAAAGCGGAGACTTGGTCAGAACTTTGTCGTCGCACAAAGAAATCAAGCGAGTGAAAAATTACAATTGTCACAAGACCAAATCACATTTTCATTGCTTGCGCGAATTTTCACATTGCGTTTGACTTAATGCGAAAATAATTGTATGCAAATTTGAATGAATGCTGCGCTTGACGCACTCCCAAGCAAACAACAATCATTTGTCTTTGGCAGCTGTTTTTCATATACCCTGGAAGCATCAAAGGATAAAGACTATCATAACTCATATAGAGAGAGAGAGTGAGAAAGAGAGAGAGATAGATATTTCATTCTTAACTTCTCATCTGATTGGGTTGCATTCACTATGTATAGTTCCTACAGGGTATTAGCTAGCCGAGCTTTTGCATAGCTTCAGCTTCTTCGCTTTGTTCGTCTTTCATTTTAATAATACGTATACGTGGCGTTGGCCAGTCGGCTAGTTGGGCCATTGCTCAGCTTAATGACTTAATTTTCAATTCCATTGCACGTCATGATGGAAATGAAAAGAAATGCAAATGCTGTTGGAATTCACTCCAAGCACAACAGTCTTCTCCTGAGATCTCCTTCGCTCCATGAAACTCATTAGCCATTAAGGTGCCATTATGCGTTGTACGTTTAATTATGGAAATGCTTACGCCTCCTCCACCATTGGCCATTCGACTAACAACTCTTCATGACATGGCCAAGGCAAAGATGATGGAAATTTCAATTCATTGTTTCGCTGTGATTTAAGTCATGAGAAGAGTGATCCAGAAATTTTTTCAAATTTTTTATTTCACTTCACTCAGATACAGAACTTTAATTTAGAGCAGGAATTTCTGTAAAAATAATTAACATAGCTATTGCTGTATATTGAAAATTTTCTAAATAGTTTAGTAAAGTTATTTCTAGAGCATTTTCTTCTTTTTTTTTTTTGAGCATGTCCAAACTCAAAACTTCAGCTAGTTATTTATGTAAAATAGCTCAACTAACTAAAGTAGCAGTTGCCAAAATTGAATTACCCACACACTTTAAACAGCGATACGTCGACGTGCATGGTATGAGGGGCTGACTGGGGGATGGGATGGGTGACTGAAAAATTTGGTAGCCCATGTAAAAATAAATTTTGGCTGTGCGGCTTTTTGGGTCTGGCCGGGTGAAATGTCAATTATGCAAATTCGTTTTTCGCTTTTATGGCTAGCAAATGTTTAGAAATGTTGTTATAAATTCATTACAAAACTAGCCCACCCAAAAATGTTTGTTTAATTTGATTTTCGCAAAATTTATGCAGAGCTCTGCAAAACTAAACTACAAAATGATAAGTTCAAACTTTGTACCAATGCGTACCAGAGAGTGTCGAAAAGCTAATAAAATGTGAGCACTTTACTGTTTCGAGATATCCGATCAAATTCATATATGTGCTGCGATGCCTATATATGTGTATGCAAAAGGGATACTCTTTAATTCAAGAGTTGACTCAAATGGATAGATATGAGGAGGCAGCAGCAGAAGAAGTTGAAGAAGACTGTTCGATCTAACTGTTTCGAGATATCCGATCATATTCATATATGCTGCGAAGCCTATATGAAGAGGGATAATCTTTAATTCAAGAGTTGACTTAAATAGATAGATATCAGAAAGCAGCAGCAGAAGAAGTTGAAGAAGTCTGTTTGAGCTTCTATAGAAGTTTGCTCGATCTGCTATAGCAATCAGCTCACAGTAGGCAACTCGATCTGTCTGTATAGAGAACTATATAATAGTGAGCTCGATCTAGGTGTCTGTCGATCTGACTGCATATAGACGTCAGCTCAAACTGTCTGCCGTCTGACTCTATATACAGTCAAACAGATCAAGCTAACATTGAACTGACTTCTATATACTTCCATATACTTCTCTATACACTCTGACTTAAATATACAATTAGCTCTAACTGTCTGCCCAACTCTGTGCCCATATATACATATAATCTCATTATACAGGGTATTTGAATTAAAGTAATTTCATTATACAATTTTTTGAACCATATTCCGATAGCCAAATGTATTTTTCAATTAGCAAGCCAGAAAATAAAATGTGAACAAAATTAACATAAATTACAATCAACGAAAAATATTTCCAAGCCGCAGACATGAAACTGAAATAAATGCTAAATTTTTGGATTATTTATATGAATATTTATATAGCTATATATATATATATATATATGTATATACAAATATTTTTTTTATTTTTTATCTATTTTTACAAAACTACAAAATAGTGGGTGGCAGAGGAGTAAGGGGGGGGTTACTGCTGCCACAGAGAGTTATATTTATTATCACAAAACATTTGCGCAAATGTCCTTTTGCATAAGCAACGATGGCGCACAGTGTCGTGCAGTCCTTTGAGAACATTTATCTTATTATCTTTGCATACAGCGGCACAGACAACAACAACAACAACAATAACGGCACATAAATAAGACTCAGCGTAGTCAACGACAACAACAACAACAATGAGATGATGAGCAACATTAGGGAAGGACAAACAAAGCCACGAAAGCTTCGAAAAGGCTCTGCGAAAACCAAAAGTCAAGTCGAGCCAACAGACCGCAGAGCAACAACAACAACAGCAGGAACAACAACAAACGCAGCTCGAAAAACATTTTTGGCAAAAGCCGCCTAGCCATGACAGGCAGGCCACAAAAGTTGCACATACGCCCCGTGTAAGCTCCACACAGTGTGATTGTTCTTGTTGTTGCTTTTGTTGTTGCTCTGTGTGTGTGTGTGTTTGATTTGCTTTATTGTTGTTTTCACAGCCGCCGCACAAACACACAAACACACACACACACACACACACACACATGCAGAACAAACTTTTGGCAGAGCGCAAAATTTTTTAATTGATTAAAGCCACATTTGCATTGCGGCTTACAAGCAGCTTAACAATTTTTACAAAATTTATTTATTTTTTTATTTAATTTTCAGTTTTGTGTCTGTGTGTATGTGTGTGTGTTGTTTTTTTTTCACTTCACAAAACTACAAATGTGCAAATGGCTGCGCTGTATTTGCACTTAGCATTTGCAATTTCATAATTAAAATTGAAAAATATTTTTTGGGCAAAAATAACTTTGGTAAATATTTTAAGAATTTTTTGTAATTTATGAATTGTTAGCCATAATTATTAAAAATAATATTTAATTAATATTTGTAAGTAATTAACGTATTGATTTAATTTAACAAATATTAAAGAGTCGTGATTTCGGACTCCATTTTACTCTCTTTTATTTAATCCCTCAGATCAGAGCGAGTAGCAATATTGTATTAACTCTCCCCTCTGAACATCTCTTCGCTCCAACTGAACATCTTGTCTCTTGCATCGCCTCTCTGCTAGTGCCACGTACGATTCCTGTACAGCGACCATAGAGCCACCAACACTCGGTGGAAAAAGACTTTTACTCAATTGTGGGTCGAAATGACGTCAAAAGTCAGTATTTTTGCAACGCAAAATGAGCAAAGGCCCCACTGTACGACGCTCTCGCTGTCAAAGCTCGCTAAGAAGAAGACTAATATATGCAGCTCTCATTGGAGTGTTCCTTCTCCTTCCATAACATAATGCTACTTAACAGTTCTTCAAACTAATGTTAAACTAAAATTTGATGTAAGTCAAATAAATTTCAAACATGCATATGTACATATTACCTATACCTGTTAATTCCCAACGTCAAACCATCGAGTATAGAGACATGAGTAAAACTCTTCTGCCCAAACATTCGAGTGCAAGATCTCTGTTCAACAGCGGTAACGTCGCTCTCCCTGTGCTCGCTCGCCCTGCCTGCGCTCGCTCTGCCTGTGCTCGCTCTGCATGTGCTCGCTCTGCCTGTGCTCGCTCTCCCAGTGGTTGCTTACTGCTCTTACTGAGTGCTTACCTACTGCATAAAGGCAGTGTTAAATTGAAACCTTCTGCCGCCTTCAAGTGGACAGCGGGAGAGGATTAAGGAATTGATCTCAGATCTCAGTTCAACAGCGGGAACGTCGCTCTCCCTGTGCTGCTGACTCTGCCTGTGCTCGCTTTGCCTGTGCTCGCTCTGCCTGTGCTGGCTCTGCCTGTGCTGGCTCTGCCTGCGCTCGCTCTGTCTGTGCTCGCTCTGTCTGTGCTCGCTGTCCCAGTCTTCACTGCGCTTACTGAGTGCTTACCTACTGCATAAAGTCAGTGTTAAATAGAAACTCGAGGCGATCGGACGTCGCTGTGATACTTGTGATCCCCTGTACACTTGTTATTTTTTCTAAATTTGATTACTGCTTAAGCTTTAGTAAACAAATCAAACATAGAAATATCATCATGTATTGTTTATCAATTATTAATCATAATCCAATCAGCATCATTATGATTTTTCATTTAAAATTTAATTAATGAATATAAATTATCAAAATTTAGAACATGTTATTGACCCCCACTTTTTGCCGCCTTCGAATTGACCGCCACTTTTTGCCGCCTTCGAATAGACTGCGGGAGAGCATTGAGGAATTGGTGATCATTCCCAACGTCAAACTATCGAGCATAGAGACATGAGTTAAATTCTTCTGCCCAAACATCTGAGTGCAAGATCTCAGTTCAACAGCGGGAACGTCGCTCTCCCTATGCTGCTGGCGCTGCCTGTGCTCGCTCTGCCTGTGCTCGGTCTGCCTGTGCTGGCTCTGCCTGTGCTGGCTCTGCCTGTGCTGGCTCTGCCTGTGCTCGCTTTGCCTGTACTCGCTCTCCCAGTGGTTGCTTACTGCGCTTACTGAGTGCTTACCTACTGCATAAAGACAGTGTTAAATTGAAACCTTCTGTCGCTTTCAAGTGGACAGTGGGAGAGCATTGAGGAATTGATCTCAGATCTCAGTTCAACAGCGGGAACGCCGCTCTCCCTGCGCTCGCTCTGTCTGTGCTAGCCTGGCTCTGCCTGTGCTGGCTCTGCCTGTACTCGCTCTGCCTGCGCTCGCTCTGCTTGTGCTCGCTCTCCCAGTCTTCACTGCGCTTACTGATTGCTTACCTACTGTATAAAGTCAGTGTTAAATTGGAACTCTAGGCGATCGGACGTCGCTGTGATACTTGTGATTCCTTATATCAGAAGAAGAAAGGCGCAAGCCAAGCATTTGATTACTGCTTAAGCTTTAGTAAACAAATCAAACATAGAAATATCATCATGTATTGTTTATCAATCATTAATCATCATCCAATCTGCATCATTATGATTTTTCATTTCAAATTTAAATATAAAGAATATAACTTATCGAAATTTAGATTTTTCATTCACTTTATATTCAAAATTCAAATTGTTAATATTCAATTGTCTTTTTCAAGCAGAATCCGTGCATATTCTGTGCATATTGAGGACATTGTTCAGGCAATAGACCAACTTGTTTGCCAGATGCTATACGATACAAGCGCAGTTTCATATCAGATTTGTTGCTATTCCAAGTCTTATACTCCTTATACCCAACAATACCCTTTACAGTTAAGAAATTAAATTTGTTCACTTTTAAATTTTCATTTCAAAATTGCAACGATATCTAACATTTTGAGCTTTCAGTATTTCTTACTCTACACCAATTTTATTGTTATTATTTCAACATTTGCTGCTGCTGCTCCCAACTACAATTGCCAATATTGTCGCCATTCGCTTAGTTGTCGATATTTTTGCCGTGTTTTATTTGTGTCAATTTTATTTTTGGCCGTTCGCACAATTTCCGTTGTCAGTCGTGTGTTTTGTGGGTTTCGCAGTTCGCAGTTTCGCAGTTCGCAGTTTCGCATCGTTTGGCTTCTAATTTCTGCCGCATGTTCATGAACCAACCAAATTGCTGCCACCCACGGCCGGCGACATACTTTCTATTGGTTTTTGTTGCTTGACTCTTTGGCATACACGGCGTATGCGTGTTATAAGCGCTTAACAGTGCCAAAAAAAAAAGAAAAACTAAAAGTTGTTGCTACTATACTGCCGCCATTTGGCAGCCAAAAAATATCAACGATGAATGGAGACCAAAACTCGTACAGAAAATTTACTATAGTTTTACTGTTATTTCGGTTGCTTATGCGCGTGTTTTTTCCGTTTCGATTTTTTGGTCGACTCGACACTTTTCTACAGATTTATTAAGCCATACGAAATTAAAGAGCTTAATGGGATTTTAGTTGCGATTTTTAGATATTCGGGAAATATAAATTTCTAAATTTTTAAACAAATATTTTAGAATTCTCGAGTAAAATCAGTCTCTAATAAACTCAACTCAACAAGAACCTCCCAAAATCCATTAAGCAATTTATCGTAAGTCTTCAAAAAAAAAAAAAAAAAGACGCTGCTTAAGTGGCATTACGGCTGGGCTGGCTTAAACATTAGCACGCATCAAAATGCAAAGTAATTAAAAACGCCAACGACAAAGACAGACAACGAAATTACAGAAATTACATGGCGCAAGAGCAATAACAACAACAACAACAATAACAACAACAAGCAGCAGCAACATCATGAGCAACAACAATGACAATGATTGTCGGCCGTAATGCAATTTAATGGCCAACAGAAGCCAATGGCCGTAACCACAGAATGGCCGGGATGAGTTTGAAGTGTTGCAGATATTGGTCAAAAGTGCCGCCGACTGGCCAACAAAAGCCACACGGACAGAGCAGCAGCTGACTGGCCAGCAATGCGAGATAAACGCCCATTGGAGCAGTCATCAGGACACGTTGGACACACAAAGTTGAGCTTGGACAGCCGGCGACAAAGTGCGCTCACATAATAATAATGGAAATAATTTAACTTATTGGATTTTAATGGGATTACATATGCGCAACATGGCCAGCAATGGGTATTAAAACTTTGTCAACTTCGTCACAATGTTGCCGGTGTGTGTGTGTGTGTGAGAGAGACTGACTGTATGTGTGTATGTGTAATGGCCGTTGATAAAGCCAAATTCAATAATGATGCTTGGTCGATCATTGCTGATTGTAGTAATTGCGTACATTTCATAAAAAGGACATTAAACTTAAGCAGCGAAAACAAGCTGGGTGAGAGTAAATAAAAAATATAATTAATAAATAAAATATATATCAATAAAAAATATAAATAATTTTATAAAATATACAAAATATAAATATTAGTAAAGTATTATAGGTAATCAGAGTGACACTTGAATTGGAATTGTAAGAGCAGCATTGGAAGTTAGAGCTGTAAGAGCGTGTGTTCAAGCTTGAACATGTTATTGACCGCCACTTTTTGCCGCCTTCGAATTGACAGCCGCCACTTTTTGCCGCCTTCGAATAGACTGCGGGAGAGCATTGAGGAATTGGTGATCATTCCCAACGTCAAACTATCGAGCATAGAGACATGAGTTAAATTCTGCTGCCCAAACATCTGAGTGCAAGATCTCAGTTCAACAGCGGGAACGTCGCTCTCCCTGTGCTGCTGGCGCTGCCTGTGCTCGCTTTGCCTGTGCTGGCTCTGCCTGTGCTGGCTCTGCCTGTGCTGGCTCTGCCTGTGCTCGCTTTGCCTGTACTCGCTCTCCCAGTGGTTGCTTACTGCGCTTACTGAGTGCTTACCTACTGCATAAAGACAGTGTTAAATTGAAACCTTCTGTCGCTTTCAAGTGGACAGTGGGAGAGCATTGAGGAATTGATCTCAGATCTCAGTTCAACAGCGGGAACGCCGCTCTCCCTGCGCTCGCTCTGTCTGTGCTAGCCTGGCTCTGCCTGTGCTGGCTCTGCCTGTACTCGCTCTGCCTGCGCTCGCTCTGCTTGTGCTCGCTCTCCCAGTCTTCACTGCGCTTACTGATTGCTTACCTACTGCATAAAGTCAGTGTTAAATTGGAACTCGAGGCGATCGGACGTTGCTGTGATACTTGTGATTCCTTATATCAGAAGAAGAAAGGCGCAAGCCAAGCATCCAAGCAGAGTCGTTTGAACACTTATTCTTTTTTCCAAATTTGATTACCGCTTAAACTTTAGTAAGCAAATCAAACATCGAAATGTCATCATGCATTGTTTATCAATCATTAATCATCATCCAATCTGCATCATTATGATTTTTTATTTCAAATTAAATTAATAAATATAACTTATCAAAATTTAGAACATTTTATTGACCGCCACTTTTTGCCGCCTTCGCATAGACCGCCACTTTTTGCCGCCTTCGAATTGACCGCCACTTTTCGCTGCTCTCCCTGCGCTCGTTCGCCCTGTGCTGGCTCTGCCTGTGCTCAGTCTGCTTGCGCTCGCTTTGCCTCGCTCGGTCTGCCAGTGCTGGCTCTGCCAGTGCTGGCTCTGCCTGTGCTGGCTCTGCCTGTGCTGGCTCTGCCTGTGCTCGCTCTCCCAGTCTTCACTGCACTTACTGAGTGCTTACCTACTGCATAAAGTCAGTGTTAAATTGGAACTCGAGGCGATCAGACGTCGCTGTGATACTTGTGATCCCCTATTTCGGAGAAAGAAAGCCGCAAGTCGCTTGGCAAGCATCCAAGCAGAGTCGTTTGAACACTTATTCTTTTTTCCAAATTTGATAACTGCTTAAGCTTTAGTAAACAAATCAAACATCGAAATATCATCATGTATTGCTTATCAATCATTAATCATCATCCAATTTGCATCATTATGACTTTTTATTTCAAATTTAATTAATAAATATGACTGATCAATATTTAGAACATGTTATTGACCGCCACTTTTTGCCGCCTTCGCATTGACCGCCTCTTTTTGCCGCCTTCGAATTGACCGCCACTTTTTGCCGCTTTCGAATAGACTGCGGGAGAGCATTGAGGAATTGCTATCATTACCAACGTCTTCTGCCCAAACATCTGAGTGCAAGATCTCAGTTCAACAGCGGGAACGTCGCTCTCCCTGTGCTGCTCACTCTGCCTGTGTTGGCTCTGCCTGTGCTGGCTGTGCTCGGTTTGCTTGTGCTCGCTCTGCCTGTACTGGCTCTGCCTGTGCTGGCTCTGCCTGTGCTCGCTCTCCAAGTCTTCACTGCGTTTACTGAGTGCTTATCTACTGCATAGAGTCAGTGTTAAATTGTAACTCGAGGCGATCGGACGTCGCTGTGATACTAATGATTCACTATATCAGAAGAAGAAAGCCGCAAGCCAAGCAGAGTTGCTTAAGCACTTATTCTTTTTCCAAATTTGATTACTGCTTAAGCTTTACGTAAAATTTACTAATTTAATTAGAGAAACTATTAAATGATAAACCAAAAGCATTAATAATATTCTATTCATATAAACAAACTAAAAACTCTGATTTATCATTCTCTTAAATTATGCAATATACTATTTAAAATTCAAAAATATAATCTAGCTAATGCAGCTCTAAGACATCAAGATTAATAATGCATATGCTTAATTGTATTAATTAAATACTTGCTTAAAGCTGAGCTATGAATATATCTCAGCTGGAATGAGAACTCGCCTGTTACCACAGAACACATTCAACACACAAACACACACACACAAACATACACCCAGACAGACACACACACACACACAGACAGTCAGCAACCGCAACTTGACGGCCTGCCACTGTGTGCCGTGTAAACCATATTGCATATCCTGCCGCACTGCAGCACCTCCTGCTGCTAATGTTGCTCCAGTTAGTGCTGCTGTACATGTCGCTGGCACGCTTCGGCTGTGAAGACTGTTTTAAACATTTAAACACGGGCCAGTTGCTAGCTGATGATCTACTGCCCGGACTGTGAACTTTAACCGGCCGCCGCCGCCAGGCAGTGGCAAAAAGTTTGTCACGTCAGTCAGTCATCAGCGCATGGTCAACAACTAACCACATGCCATATCACATCCAGGCTGCAAACTGCCGCGAGTCTCCACAAATCCAGGCATGTAAATGTTTCAAGCCCGTCGGCTGGGTAGGCGCATAATATGTGTTAACTTGTTTTTCTTTTTGTTTTGTTGCCTATCTATGTGGAAATACGATGCTGGCTGGCTCGAGGCTCATTGTTAAAATGTTACTTGTTTTGTTGCTGTATACCCTGTAAATATTGAAGTGGGATGGATGGAGATATAGTGGGTTGAAGCACGAAAAGTGAACAAGATATCAAGACTATATCAGCTTTTTTTCCCTAAAGTTTATATAGTCTAGTTATATTTATAAACAACAAAATCAAATTTAATAAATAAATGTAACAAGACTATATAAACTTTTAATCCCTTTTATAGGGTATACAAGGAAATTTGCTTTGGATATGAAAGTTTCATAAAGAGAAGGATTCTGAAATACCCATATTATATGATAATAATATTAGTAGAAAAACATTTATATGCCTAAGTATGTGTTTTCTTATTTTCCATATATATTTATGTTTACCAAGTTCACAGGGTAACTTCTAGTCGTCACTTCATTAACTAAATTCCTCCTACTTCTATTTTTTTTTTTTTTTTTATTATGCGGTCGCCGCATTTGCTGACCACATTTTAGCTTCATTTACAGTTATTTGCTGCATTGTCTCATCGGGCTTTTGCGTGTTATGGCCTTTCGCATAGATACCTGAAACCCACTTGTTCGAGCTGTCCGCCCAACTACAACTGGAACTTGGCCCACACGCCAAAACCGCAAATTCAATTTTGGTCTGCAGCCTACAACGTTTTGTTTACAACGCTTTGTTAATATTGTTGTTGTTGCTGCTGCTGCTGCTGCTGCTGCTGCTGCTGGTGTGTCCTTTTAATGCAATTTATGTGAAGTGTTTTACATGTTTTGTTTGCCTCTAGCCGCAAACGATCTTTTGTGATATAAATCAGACGTCGGAATGAGACGAGGAGGGTGTATTTGTATATGTATTTGTGTTTGTTAACTCTTTGCTTTTAAATTTTTAACAGTTACACTGCTTGCTATTTGATTAAAGTGGACAGTTACACTGCTTGCCATGGAACTGTATGTAAACTGCTTCTTGACTGTGTTTGACAAGCAGTTCTTTGCATGTAGTAGTCGACAACTTAATACACTACGAAAACAATTAATTTTATTAATTATTTCAAAGATAAAAAATTACATAAAAAAATTATAAAAAAAAAATTATATAAATAAATTTCGTAAAATTTTTTTATATAATTTTTTATCTTTGAAATTATTAATAAAATTAATAAAATTAAAATAATTACATTATATATTATATATATATATATATATATATATATATATATATATATATATATATATATATATATATATATATATATATATATATATACATAATTTTTCTGTTTATTTATGTTCTATAAACATTACCTAATATCATGCATTTTTTTGCTTTAACCTTTTTGCCTTCTTCTTTGTTTTAGAACCGATTTGTTGTTTTTGTTGATTCATCATTTGTCGATAAGTTTCTTCCTCCATAATCTCCCACATAAATACTTTACTCATTTGCTCAGAGGTTTTTCCCGCAAGACATAAGTGCGGCAAATTCTTAAAGAAATCCGAAGTATCTTCGATCTTATGATCAATGGCTTGCGATGCTTTGTCATCGAAATTCTGCAGCCAACGATCGATTTGCTCGCCACTATTATAGATCAATTCTGAGCTCATTTTGGTTGCCAAGATTTCATTCATTTCGTTTATCTCATTAGCTAGCTTCAGTGTATCTGCAATTAGATCATTCTCTAGTTCAAGATCGGAAGCTGTATCGATTTGCCCATTGCATTCATTGCCATTTCTAATAGCTCTGCATAAATTATAATTTTGTTCAGCTTGCTTACTAAGCAATGCTTGCTGTTGCTCGTAGGATTCGCGGAATGAAGAAGTCTGCGGTCCGCTTGGTTGCTACGAAAGAAATTGGTTAAATAGTGACTAAAATAAAGGCTACAAACCAAAGCAACAAAATTTGTTAAATAAAAAAATTAATAATAAATTATAAAGCAAATTTTTAAAAATTTTGAAGCTTACAAAAAATTATTAATGAATAAAAAAAAAATAAAGCAAATTTTTCAGAATTTGTAGAGTTACAAAAAAAATATATATAAATTAATAAAAATAAAAAAATTAAGCGAATAATTATTTATAGGTTTGCAGCCTTGTGTAAAATTGAAAAATTATTAAAAGCAAATAGTTTACTTCGGTTTGATTAGACATCGACTTGCCGGATGGCAGTCGATAGCCATTCAAGGCCATAAGCTTCTGCGGCAATGGATATTTTTGTGTCTGAGTCTCCTTTAAATCTTGCTGCTGTGTCCGATTGTCCAAATTGCCAGCCAAAAGTTGCTGCTGCTGGTGAGGATTTTGTTGTTGATTTAGAGGCTGATAAGAATTGTGCGCCCTTTTGCCTCGAGTATCATTCTTTTGCTTTGTAGGTTCATTTTGCTTTAGCTCTTTCTTTTGTTTCGCATTGGGTTGTCTATTATCAGCAACTCTAGGTTGCTACAGAAGTATAGATAGATAGATAATAGTATAACGCGACTAACCAGGACCTAATACAATGCATTAACAATTACGAACCTCTTGTAAAACTGGCTGTGAGTTTGGTTTATTTCTCTGCTCATTTGGCCCACCGTCCGTCGTCTTTGTTGCTTGTTGATCGGGTGTTAGACGTGGTATGCTTGGTGGTGGTGGTGGTGGTGCTGGTGTTGGTGGTGGTGGTGTTGTTGGTGGTGGGGGTGGTGCTGATGTTGGTGGTGGTGGTGGTATTGTTGGTAGTGGTGGTGTTGGTGGCAGTGGTGTTATTGGCGTCTGATTCACAACTGCAGTTTTGGCGGCTTTTGCTCTGGTTTTTTTGGCTGCTGCGGCGATACCTGCACGTGTTAGTTGTTCTATCTACAAATGCGATTCGATTCAACTGATATATGATTCTTTATCGACTGAAATCTGCACTTACACTTTGAATCCGTATGAAGGGTTCCGTGGTGGTCACAACGCACTTCCAGAACTCTTCATAGTTATCCTGCCATTCCTCATAGGAATATTTTTCCATTCCCGTTTCCGTGACGATTTGGCTCCACATACGGTGCATATCTGATTTAGTTAACCCTCTGGCCCCCATTATGCTAAACAACTTGTGCAGATGCGTAAGCGACTTAAATGGTTTTTATTAGAACTACTCCGAGGGCGACGTAGTACGTAAGAATCTTTTTGAAATTTGTCAAACAAAATTTTCAGCTAACAGTGACACTCTCTTCTATCAAAGTCTGTCGATATTTTAATGACTTTTGGGTAATAGCAAAGCTGATTCAAGTGGAAGAGTGCTTAAAATTCGTCATGCTGACAGTTTGACAGTTATTATCGATAGTTTTCTAAACGGAAATATATTTATTGTTAAATTTGAATTGCATGGATAAAACCAGAATTAAAAAAAAAATATTTTATTATACATCTATTTTAGAGTATAATCGAATTCTTTATAGAATAGAATAAAACACATTTGTCTATAATTTCATATATATATATTTTTAATATTTAATGGGAATTCATTTAATTAATATTGTTTTTGCCTAGCTACAGATGAAAACTTTCATATAATGCATGTATAACAATCAATAATTTTATGCTTTCACTAGTATATTTCAAGTACATTTAATATTATTACAAACACTGTTCCATTTTTACATTCGTAAGCAGCAAACGCAATATATATATATATATATATATCGATACATATTTGTATATATATGTATGTATAAATGTATGTTATGTATATGCTATTTGCTTTGTATAAATATTTGATTTGTTAATTTGAAATATGAAAACTATTAATTCAAAATTTGTATACGCGTTGCTTACTTGAGTTTTTCTTTTTATAAATCTTTAAATATTATGGTACTTTTGATTTATTTGAGAGTAGAACATTTTGATTAGTATAGTGTATGTGTATGTGAGAGCATGCATATAGTAATATCTAAATTTAAATAAAAAAAAAAAAACAAAAACAATGAAGATCAATTGTGGAATGCCATGAATATGAATTACAAATTTTATGAATTTAGAGTCCTACAATTATGCAGTCCTCAAATACTATGAGTTAATAGGTTTGGCCAATTAATTTGCTAGTTAGCACATGGATTACAACAGCAATACATACACAATTATATAAGAATAGTAGTACATAATACGTATAGTTACTAGAATTTAGTATTTTGATATGATCATGAATCACAACAATATGTTATCAATATCTATTGAATATACAATGTTTTTTTTTGTTTCTCTTCTTTTAGTTGGGCGTAATATCAATGATGATTTACACGGTTACATACACAGGTAGCAATATACTCATTTGATTTAGTCGTTTTTAAAATAATTAACAATGTGCTATATATTTAAAAATTGCTGCTTTTGAAGTCCTAGCAATGATAATAATAAAACAAAACAATAAAATCGATTTTTAAGAAACTTTTTGTAAAAGGAAAACATTCTTTGGAACGATAGCAAATATCAGCTTAAAAATATAAAACCAATACAAATATATAGTATAGTTTGTAATAGTATAATAGTATATAGTCGAACTATGTACGTAAGTATATGACGACGAACGGCAACGTGAATAGTGTCCGTGTTTAGTACGGCTCAGTCTTCTGCTAAACTCAACGCAATGTATCGATGATAAAAGCGACAAATGACTCGAGGACGTCTCTATTGGCATTGGCATTGACTATATCGCATACCAGGCTTAGGCATTATTGTTCTCGCCGCAGCATTGTATGCAGTCCATGCAGTTGTGCTACCTGTTTCCATCATTCTTTCGGGTCATATTCGATGAGGTCAATTGTATCTACAAAACGAAAGAAACAAATTAGTATTGATCTTTAAAGTATGCCGTGGGATATACATCATGCATCAAATAGTTAGGTGTGTGTAGGTGTCATAAGTAAGATTCATGCGTGCAATAAGTGACTGACCTTTAGTCCTTGCATTATTATTTGTGGTATTCTTAAGGCTAACGTATTTCAACTTCTCACGCAAAACAACAAGTACAAAACGTGTAAAGTGACAAAAACGTACAAACAACATTTAGACGTGTACAGATAGATAGATAGACAGTTAAGTGAGTGTAAATTGTCGTGTCAGTGCAATGTAATATTATTGAATACAAATGAAAATATACCTGCATGGAGCGTATGGTATCTAACAAGGCTTTCTTCTCTTCTAGCAATATGCTAATGTCATCCTGTGCTGCCTTCAAATATGAGCGCAAAACATCCGTTTCCTGTCTGGTCTTTTGCCTATTTGAATTTTAGAGTAAAATATAATATTTCTTATAACAAGATGTGATATAACACACTCACCTGTAATTGTCTGTATTGACTTTGGAATCGACAAGCTGTTTACGCATGTGCTCATTGTCAAGCTTCATTTGCTGCATAACCAGTTGCATGGAGAGCATCTCACGATCGCGTTCACGTGTTGTGCCACGCAAGGCGCCATTCAAAGCCTGCTGCTGTTCAGTGCTCATATTTGTATCTGCAAATTAAGGGATGGTTTATTCAAATCTTAAATGATGATTAAGTTATCAATATACCTATTGGCTGTATGTTGAGCAGGCCGCTCTTGTCGCGCTCCAAATGCATGCGTCCAATGCACAAATTGATTGGCACTGGACCCGGCGATGTAATATTGACAGGCGGACGATCTTCGAGCAAATTGACACGCACATTTTCCAGATTTATCTGAAGAGAAATGAGAAACAAATGAATTATAGGCATTATATGCTTGTCAATAACAAACTTACCGAAACAGGCATAGGCGGCGAAATTATCTCATCCTCAGCCAGATCAGCTAGACCAATCACTGTGCTCATAGACAAGTCTATGTTAATGTCCTTCACATGTATCTCGGCATGATGTGTAAACCAGCTATGATTATTAAAGAAAATTAAAGGCAAATGAGAGACTTTAACGTTGTAATCTATAGCTGAGAAATACTTACCTTTGTATACGCTTACGATCAATCAATCCATCAATTTCCTTGGGCATGTTTAGAGTCTCTTCGAGGCGCAGCTTGATGCAGGGCGGCGCCTCTGGATTGTAAGGTGCCAGATTCCAGGCCTTACAGCGTGCTCCAAACTTGGTCTGCAAGTGAACCACAAAATAAATCAATGTGCTCCAATAACAAATATAATACTCTATTAGTAATTGAACTTGCATGCAGAAGAAACACTACAAACATGCAAAGCGGTAAGCACTTACGCACATGCAGTCTGCTGTGAATGTAAGTGTGTGTGTGTGTGTTAGTGTGTATGTGTGTGTGACAGATTCATGTTATGTCAAAGATATTCTACGAAGCAGAGTTAATTTCTAGTTTATTAGTTGTCATTAGGGCTAAGCAGCGTGTTTATTTAGTGTTTAGGTCTTTAGTATATGTTAAAGCACCAATTGTTTAATCAAATGTACGTTTTCAGTTAGTGTTGTTATTGTTCTTTTAGTTGTTGTTGTTGTTGTTGTTCTTATGGTGATTGTTATTAGAAGTTAGATTCGTGTATGCCCAGCTGGTGTGTGAGCGCCTGCAAACCTAAGTGTTGTTATGACCAAGCCAATTCGCAAAAGAAAAGTCAACGAGAAATTAAAAATATAAACTAAACTTAAAACTGGGACTACTACAAAGTTAAAATGAACTAATTAATCAAAACTTTATGCACTATATATATTATTTAGTAGCTGCAAAGGCCTTGCAGTTATAGGCATCGGGGGGCGCATGAGGAGGCATGCTTATAAAAACATTCGTATTAAATCATAAACAATTTCAAAAAGCTGCCTACATTTTTCTTAGATTTTATATCAACTTTTTTTTGGGTAATTTTATATATATATATATTTATATATATATCTGTAAGAATACATAACCCGTTCAAACTAGCATATATTCGTATTATATAACTAATAAAATATATTTAACTACTTTAACTAG
Source organism: Drosophila nigricruria (assembly GCA_037075265.1). Lineage (NCBI taxonomy): Eukaryota > Metazoa > Arthropoda > Insecta > Diptera > Drosophilidae > Drosophila > Drosophila nigricruria. The sequence goes on from JBAMCI010000150.1 coordinate 9,293,797, forward strand.
TGGCCAAGAACGCTTTCAAACCGCAGCCAGCGCTGGCAAAAGGAGCCAACACCAAAAAGTTAACTACAGAGAAAAACTAATTGAAAATTTAAACAACAAATTAAAAGGGCATAAAATATTTGTTAATAAGTATATACAAAAAGCGGCAGAAATTATAAACAAATCAAGTTAGCTGTTAAAAAAGAGAATTTCAATTTTGTAGTTGAGCTTTTTTTCTATACCTTGTTCGCTTGATGCGCGATCTGTTTTGTTGTTGTTGTTGTTGTTGTTGAAGAGTGTTGGTTGTTGTTGTTGTTTTAGAAAATGTGTCATGTAGATGTTGTCGTAATTCAATTTACAAAGTGTTCGTTGTTGTTTAGAGAGTAAATTAAACGTTGAGCACAATATTCGTATTTAATTAGCACACATTGAGATCGATTTTTTGTTTTATGAAAACATATTTGTTTTTTTTTTTTGTTTAGAGAAAAGAGAAAATATAATGAGAAAATGATTATATATGAGAAGTTTATCTTACAGTAAAATGTATTGCTAAATAATCATTGAAATCAATTGGTTTTGTTTTTAAGTATAAAAAGTTTGTTAGATATTCAGTAGAGATAGATCGGAGCATGCAGAAAACGTTATGAAAGTTTTAGCAAAAAACATTGAAAAGAGTTTCAGCAAAAGTTTAAAAAATAATAAGGATTTAAGAATTGAAACACAACGAAATGATTTGCTTATATACAAAACTCAAATCGTATAAAAGAGAAAAAAAAATAATGTGTAGACATTGTAATAAAAAAAAAGTAAAAAATAGATAATAAACAATAAAAGCCCAAAATCTTGCGAACCTGCAACTCATCCCAGGGTATTGCACCGCATTCATCACAGGAAACAGCTGAGACCTGCAAACGCACCGAGGACTTGGGACCCTCCTGCTGGCGTATCAGCTCCACTGTGGTCAATCTATATTTAAAAAATCAAAATATAAAAGCATTGCATAAGTCTCATAATTAAAAACCCATTTAGAAAGCATTTGCACCTAAAGGTGGCCATGGACACTAGATCCCGGCGCCGCCAGGTGCTAGCTTCTGATGGCTCCGAAGGCGAGGACATGTTTGTCTTGTAGCTGCTCGGCTCCTCGTAAACTTCACTGGCCACCTCAACGGGGGAAGCCTTCATATTGTTGTCGTTCGTAAATGGATTGAGGCGGAACATAACGTCCATGCAGTCCATTGTCTTGTCATCGCCCATTACTATTGCAAAATTCTCCGAATCAGAGCTAATGTCGCTCTGTACGGAAAAGGTATCACTGGCATCATCATTGGGCGTTCCGGACTTAATGGCCGAATCAATGGAAGTCATAAAACTAGAGAAGCCCTTCTTCATGGAGAGAAGACCTGAATTGATTTCCTTGGTAATGCTGGGCACAGCGTCGCTACCCGTACCAGGGCGCGCGCTGCCCTTCAAGCTCTTCGAGGCAGACGATATTGATTGCGATTGCATGGAGATGCCAGTGTCAGGCCGTGAGCCCTGACTTGGCGTAGAGGAAGCCAACGTTGGAGTGCTCTGAATTTGCACATTATAACTAGAAATATAAATTTAATTAGATCAGAAGCAAATACATTTCAATTGGTTAAGAACTAACCCATGTGTATTTGGATTGGATATATGAATGCCACTATCAAAGGGCGGATCATTGGTCACGGGCGATGGCGTCTCGACGCTGCCAAAGGTATTGCTCTTCAGCTGATCCAATGGAGGTGGTGTGGGCCACGTTATGTTTCCGCCTGTGAAATCGGTGACTGTTTTATACAAATCGTGCTGAGAGTTTTAGCATTTCGTTTATCTTTTACAATATTTGATAGTTAGTTAGTTAGTTAGTTAGTCACTAATTAGCTTTTGCGTTAGTTTAGTACAAAACATGCGAGATTATTTATGGGTGGAGTATTTTAGCAAGCCAAATAGAATTTAATATCGTTAAGAAATGGTTTATCACTTTATCACAATGCGCACTGTGATAAGATTTTAAAATATTTCTTTTCGTTTAAAAAATTGGTTTAAATTGTGTGTTAACAAGAAAAAGTTCCATTAGGCCTTTAGAAAAACTTTCCCATTATTTGAAGGTTAACAATAAGTGACTTGGAATCCTACGTGTACGTTCCTACATTTTGATAATTAAAGAGTTTCTTAAGAATAGATAAGCAAAAGTACAGCATCAAATGCAAATAAAGAAATTAATAGAAACCAAATGAAAATGGTCCTAAATGGGGATTTAAAGGGGGGACGGTGTGTTAGACTGATTAAGAAGCACTAATCAGTGAGAACTACTTGTGAGATTTTGTTAGTTGTATGCTTTGCTTCGTGATAATGTTAGAGATCGAACAGATCAAAGTTAGTTCTGTGGTTAGTTTCGTTAACTGTAGCGCTTAGTCGATAGATTTAAAACTAAAGAGTTTTTGAAAGAGAGACAACAAAAGATAAATAATTCTTACTATTCATGTGTAAATCATCACCCAAACTAGCTGAATCGGGTAAGACACTTTCAGCATCACCACCACTCGATTCCTTACCAGGTGTTGGCGATGGCATCACCAGCGTCACCTCAATCTGTGGCACAACACATCCAAATATGATGGACTTTTGTTGATTTTGCTGTAGGAAAAGCAAAAGATGTATTTATTATAAATCATTTATTTTATGGGAGTAAACCTACCTTTTGCAAGATGCGCTCCGCGTCGAGGTTAAGGAACGTGGACATTTCATTAAACTCTTCAGCCAGACGCAGCAGAAACAGCAATTGATAGTGATCGATTTGCAAGCTAACCAAGTTCGATATATGTGCTATCGCGTGTACATCGGCGCAACGTTCGACGGGCGTGGCAGCTTCTGTTGCCGGTGGCTGCAAGACACGCACATCCTCTTCGCTAAGGAACGGATTGCGCGGCAATGGTGGTAGCGTAGGCAATGGCGGCAATCCCATGCTCTCCATGTGCGAGCTAGTTGAACTCTGACGCTTGCCTACATCCAACTGTGCCTGAGCCTGAGCTTGTGCTGCGCCTCCAGAGTGCAGCCAGAGAGTAATTGGCACTGCATCCACGAATGGTATAGCTTTATTCGGGCCCAGCGATCTGGCGCCAAGAAAATCCACCCAAACGGGATCCAATTTAATGCACCACACATCACGCGGCTCCGACCACATTGCGTAGCGAGACAGGTACTGCGTGGATGCGGAACGCGCCATTTGCGCCTGCGTTGGTGACATCGGCGCCGACATCATGCTAACATCCGAGGCGGCCACGTGCGAAAGAATCCGATCCGTGACAATGCACATATCACCCTCGACGGAGGGAAAGCCGGAACCGAAGACCAGCGAGCCCTCCTGCAGCGAATGCAGTGCCTGGGCCAAATCCGCACGTGAGCTGCCCATCTCGCGTATATTGGTCAGGGCAAAGCGAGAGATTTGGATAAGCATTGTCTTGGGACGATCCTTTTGATTGGGCGCATCCAGCGCCGCTTCCATGACCACGCGCGGCATTATAGCCTCCACCTTGACATCCATGTACATCAGATTTGGCTCCTGTTCCAAGCTCAGCGCAGCGGCCATCTGTGTGCCATTGGAGCCATAGGAGGCATTGGAGGCAATGGAGCCGCGCGTGCTCGGCGGCTGTTGCTGCAACGTGGTCTGGGAGCCGACGCTGGTGCGCAGCAAACTCTCGTGCAGATTCAAACCAAACGAATTCAGCCACAATATCGAGCTAAGATCAAAATGCACTTGCAGCGGATTAATGTGCACGAACATCTTTGAAGGCGGTACTGCAAAGGAAGACAAGGCAAATGTATTTCAAATAAATTATTTTGAGGGAAAATTAAAAACTTACGTGGAAATACAAAATCCCCGGGATAATAGAAATACGTGTACTCAGCATGCACTATGGGCATCTCGGCGGGAAACGAGTAACGATCCTTATCACCTGTAATCAGAAATGTTTATTAGTTAAATTTAAGATAATTCAGTTATTCCAAAAGCGTATTACAAATGATACACACGAACAATTTTTGGCAGAGGACTAAATCAATAGATCATACACTGCTCTAACTCATCAAGTTTAGTTTAGTTTAGTTTAGTATAAGTTAAAGTCAATAAAGTAACTAATTCAGTGTTGATCTATTGAATTCGTTCCCTTGTCTAAAGGCGCTATGTTTGCATGATATTCACCTGAAGATTTGATTTTCCTCTTATGTTGTGCTACATTAACAACAATAACAACAATAACAAACAACAAAAGCATTTTACAAACGAGACAATGAGTTGAGATGAGATGAGATGTCATGACGGCAAATGAGAAACATGTGAATTGTGTTAAGAGTACAAAGTAACATAACAAAAGGAACAAGCAGAGAGAACAAGAGAAAGTTAAATTAGTTTAAAAGAAAATGCTGTGTCAGCGTAATAGGGGATGTGTATGTGGTATGTATGGGGTAGGTGTGGGTGTGGATGTGTGTGTGTGGGTGTTATAAGAATGTGTGTATCTGAGTCTCTGCATAAGTATTGTAATATATTGCTTTAAACTCTGATGTACGTCTAGATACCGTTGAAGAGATTATTAGATTGTTGAAAAATTGAATATTTGTATGAAATACTTTGTGTTTTCTTAAGAAAAAACTTGACATTTACTTAATTGTACTTAGCTATATCACTATATCATATAGCTTTATGTATAGAAACGGTTAAAAATGTTGGCTAAAATATATGTGCCCATAGAAAAAAATTATTGGAAAAATTTGTCTATATTTAAAAGAGTATTTCATATTGGAAGTGCGAAATAAAACGTTTTGTCTCTTTAAACTGGGGCTCCTAAAAACTGTTATTGCACTTTATGTACACTTTTAACAGTTCTGTTAAGCAATATGTTAATAACAGCGCACTGCAGCTGCTAAGAGTTTAACTTTGTACATCAGTTGTGAAGTGTCAATAATTTGTATGTGTTTTGTGCAAGTATTTAGAGTCTGGGAATTAGTTCATACCTGAGACAAACTCTTTGGGCATTTGCTTTTTGCCCGACGTAGTGACTCGATACAGTGTAAAATCCTCGATTCGCAGTATAACGCATGCGCTCATCAGTTTGGCCAGGTTCTCCAACGTGCTGCGCTGCTGGGCTGCCTGTGTGTATTGACTGCTGGCCGAGGCATTGCCGGAGCCACCGGCTGAGCTTGAGCTGCCTGCGGCTGCTGCTGCAGTGGGCGTGCTGCTGCCATTGGAGCCGGGGCCAGCGCCAGTGAATTGTGAATTCAGCAGCGAGGCATTCAACATAATGGGCGAAGCGGGCGCACTGCGTTCCAGCGGTGCATGCGTTGCTGGTCGATTGGGCTGGCTTAGATTGAGTACTGCCTCCCGGAACGCATTAAGCGATTCCTTGAGCCACAGCGCTGGCGCCACCGACGCCTCCTTATACTTGGCCCAATGCGAGCGATCCGATTTAGCCAAATGATAGGGATAATAGTCCACCTGAAACGCAGTCACAGACACCTGCAGCGCTCCGCCCTTATCCAGATCCGGATAACTCGAACGTCCATCGCCCTCATCGTCGCACAAGTGCAAATCGATGCGCTGACTGAAGAAATGATACGAGGTTTCGCGCACATCAAATGCATTAAACGTGCGCTGCGCCGTCGTCAGGTGCACAGATTCCGAGAGACGATTCTGCTGCTGTGCCAGCTGAGCCTGGTATTCCGGCAGAGTCTAAATAGAAGAGGTATTCAATTAAATTCTCATATTTTCATCTTTAGTTCAGCGACTCACCTGGAGTTTACGCGCAGCCTTTGACTTCTGTGTGGCATGCGTGGCAGCCTTTATTAACCCAGAAAGAGAATCAACAAAATGCAGCGCTGCCTTCAGCTGTGAATCAGTCAGCACCCACAGCAGATCGTCCAGAATGAGCACCAGACGCGATGCCAGCAATGAGCAATCCGCCAAGCGTTTGCGTATCGTAATGCGACAGCGCGCATGATTGGTAAGCAAACGAAGCGGAGTCAATGATTTATCCTGAGTGGAGCTCGCCTCGATGCGCACCGTTTGCCAAGAGAGCTCTTTAAAGATCAATAGGATGCCCTTCTGGCCATCCTTAAGGCGTGTCAGACGCAAATCGGCATTGGCCCACTTTGGTGTCTTGGACTCGACGCGAATGCGCGACATTTGCACGGAGGCTGTGAATGCGGCGCTTACAAAATTCACATTCACCGTATTCACCACAATGGTTATGCCGTCGACGACCTTGTGTATGAAGCTGTATTTACCCTGAGGCACTTGTGGCAGCGCAGCGGCGGTAGCGCCAGCATCGCGCGTTGTGGGATTGCAGGTCTCGATGGTAATGCGTACCTCGTCCAGCGTCTATGTAAAACAAAATGAGATTAGCATAAGTATTAGATAATAAATGGAAAATTGCTGAACCTTACCAGCGTTATGGGCACGCTTTTCAGCTTGGTCCAGCTAATGCGAAACGAGACATGATTGCACCAGGCTGACGTCAGGCGCAACCAACTGGGCAGTTCCAACAGCTCTGTCAGCACACGCTCATCCAGTTCCAAATTGGAGAGCTCACCCTCGCCACGAAATGTACTCAAATTGATTTTGTCCGAGGATAGATTCTTCGTGTAGCTATTAAAATGAATGAGTAATAGACAATATTAAAAGCTGTTTATTTCAGTTATCTAAGCTGTCGAGAACAAGTGGCGCCAAGTGACCCGTCGCTTGCCATCAATTGACCCATTTCAAGTAAATGTCTTGCATGCATAATTGAAATCTAAATATTGATTGAATTGACGCTGATTTGCCTGCTCAAGCTCAAGAAAAGAAATGTCTGTATAAGTATCAAATGCATAGGAAGAGTTCTTGAATGTAAATACTAAAAGATTTATATGTTTCGAGTTTAATAGTCGTTGGTTTAGCTAAAAGGCGTCGTCTCTTCTTAGTATATACATTATTAACTGTCAGTTTAAATTCCTTTTTCATTTCATTTGCTGTAGCTAATGGATTAATCTCAGCATATAACACAATTTGTCTATGCTCTGAGGCTTATTCTTATAGTCAATGGGAAGTTGTGCATATAACAATATTTTCAATTTCTTTTTTAATTTTTCCTTATAATTTGTTTTTGTTTTTGAGTAATATATCACTATTTCCATGAACCCAACTATATGTCTTGATTATTCTTTGTTCTTTATGAGCTAATACTGTTACGCATTAACTGTTATTTAATTGATATGCCAAAAGAATGATTGATAAAGTTTTAGAGTTATTTGGAAAGCAATAAGATAAGATATCATAAAAAGAGTTATATACTATATATTTTAAGCAATTTACTTAGCAACTGTATATATTTCCCTCTTTTTTTGGATCTGAATATACTTTATTTTCAAGTCATTTCAGAATAGAACTACTTCAGTCAGTTTGCTAAAACTTCCCCTTAAATTAAAACCCATATACTTTTAATCTATTTATAAGTAATATATTTACTTAAATATTCCAATGAAATGCTCGGCAAATGCCAGAGCTTAAAAGTTTTCAATGCTGCAAAGTTTATTTTCGAGGCACAGCTGAAACTTTTTACTTAAAGGAACGACTGGCTGCTTATATTTTTATCAAATGGGCGGGGATATACCCGTACCGTGAGATAAAAAGATAAAAGGCAACAAGTTTGCTTTGCATTAACATTTAAGTCCTACCATAAAGTTAGTTTGTTTGCAGCTTAATTGTGTGTAAAGAAAAAAGTGAAATAAGTTTTAGGACAACAGCCAGCTGAAGCGCACTGGGGCTGAAACGGAAAGTGAGCCTCTTATCGTGTAAATACACACTTATATACTAACTAAATGTTTGCTTAGACAGACAGATAGCTTTATATAGCTTAAGTCTTTATTTGTGTTTAGACAGAAGTGAATGGATATAAAGAGAGAATAGAAGAGGGTTTATGTGAATTAGGATGGATAGAAATTAGTTTTAGGAGAACTCTTGGGCATATTACAAGAGAAGCTTAATCTAATACCTTATCAGTTAAAGGAACTAACTGATAAGCGCAGGGAGTTTTCTTATTATATATTTCTGAATATATATTACATTTATTAATAAAATGAAAACTGATTAAATTTTGTAATTTTTACAAATTATTTAATTATTTATATAGTTATTTTTAAATTTGTTATATATATTTTTAAAATATTTTTATTTTTTATTGGATTATATAAATTGGAATTGAAAATTAAAAAAAAAAAAAAACAAATAATAAAAATAAAAGCAAAATACTACTGTATAACATTTATTAATCCAGCTGATAATATTTATATGCATATCTATATTTATGCATACATGTATATAAATATCATTACAATATGTTCACATATATATTTATGTACATATATATAAAGACATCTTGCCAAACAAGCTAAACATATTGAACTCTCTTTTGAATGAAAAAAAAGAAATCCATGCCAAAAGCCGGGAGTCAGTCAAAAATGTTTATAATTAAATTGCTTATTTTTGTTGATAACAGATGTAAACACGCAATCGCGAGAGTGGGAGAAAGAGGGAGAGAGGGAAAAAAAAGAGTGAGGGAGAGAGGTAGCCGCAGTCATTCACTTGTTACTCTTAGTGGAGAGCAGGGGACAGCCCGATAAACAAGCGTCGCCCTTGTGCAAGTGTTGGGAAGCTGCAAAAATATATGCACACACTCACACACACATATATATATATACAGAGCGGCACACCAACACACTCAGAGACAACGACATTAAAGCAACAACAACAACAACAACTAATACAGAGCAACAGCAACAGCAGCGCTTGGAAAAATCAATTGAATTTCCCACAGCAACTGGCGCCAGAGCCAACCGAGCGACCAACCACTCAGCGCAAGGCCATAATTAGCATAGAGTTTATAATTGAATTTCATGCTAACTCGTTTACGATGACACTTACATGGACAAATGCTTGAGCAATTGGTTTTTTATCAACGAGACCATTTTGTGACGTCAGCAGATAGGCGGCGGGCGGGCGGGTTTGGTGATTAACGGATCGAATGCAGCAGCAGCAACAATGATAACGGTTCCAATAAATCTCCGCAGCAGCTATTTAATGCACACTTAACACATTATTCCGTTATAGAGGCACACAGTGAGCACTTGAGCACTTTTTGCTTTTGTATTGGAAATTGTATTCCCTCTGGGCTCCGGGCTGCAAATAGCTTAACAAGCCGTTACCTGGCGTTACGCATGCACAAGAATTTTCGGCATTGGTGAATTTAGGCTACGCGGCGCGCATTAGTCATATTTTATAGTATTATTTCTTTATAATTAACAAGTCTTATCTCGCGAACCTTTTTTTTGCGTGCACTCGACGCAGAGAGATACTGTTGCTTAGAGATGCGCACTGTCGCTGTACCTGTGACTGGGAATATATAACTGTTGCTTATTTACAATCTTAGCCAGAGAGAGAGGAGAAACAGCGCTGTATGCGATGAAAGCGTATAAACGAGAGAGCTAACAGTTACAAAATACTCTCATCTCTATAGAAAATGTATATACATATCGATAACATCGATTATTCTGTGCTCTCTACTCCACACTATTTTCGAGCGCCTTACAGCACTACAAGCTTGCATACATTTGCATTTCACATCTAATAAAAGTTTAAGTTTCTGTTTCAAGTGTCTGCTGTGTGAGCGTTCTACAAAAAAAAAAATCCAGAAGCTACTAAATTGAACAAATCGATAAAGTCCATTTGACTCGCTGCAGCGCAATGTCGAGTGGCAATGCAGCCGCAACAGACGAGCTAATCGAGCGCGTGGTGGAGGTGACTGCCTGCACGGCGGAGGAGGCCAAACACTATCTGGGAGCCTGTGCCAACGATGTGGCTGCAGCCGTTGCCTTGTTCTTCGAGCAGGGTGGCAACAGTGCCGGCAACGGCGCCTCAACATCCTCGTCCACAGCGGGCGCTGCAGATGAGGAGGAGGAGGTGCGCGCACCCATTGCACCCGTCCGGGAACAACTGCTCTTGCCGGAGGATGATAATTTCTTTGCGTCGGGCAGCAGTAACAACAGTCGCTTGTCGCGGGTGTCGCAGCGCGTCAAGGTCTGCCCACTGCGTGACTTTGCGCGCGAGGGCGCCCTCATGGAGGAACAGCTGCAGGCCACGGGCGTCTACTCCGATCCGAGCACACATCGTCGACGCCGCGAGCGCTCGGCCCAAATGGTTGTGGCCGGGCAGGCCATGTCGCTACAAGGCCGCTCCAGTGGCAGCACTTCATCCCGCCTTGGTGATCTCTTCCGCCCGCCCACGGATATTCTATACTCCGGTTCACTGGCAGCGGCCCGTGAATTTGCCAGCAAGCGCGAACGCTGGCTGCTGGTCAACGTGCAGGGCGACAACTTTCAGTCGCAGACCATGAATCGCGACGTGTGGAGCATCAAGGAGCTGAAACAACTGGTGCGACGACAGTTCGTACTCTGGCAGGTGGACAACGATAGCTCAGAGGGTCGACGCTTCGTGGCCTTTTATCACTGTGCCAAGCTGCCCTATTTGTGTGTCATAGATCCACGCACGGGCGAGGAGGTCTGGCGCAGTCCAGAGCCCAATCAGGATAATGTTCTACCGGACTTACGACAATTTCTGCGCGATCATCGTGGCTTTTCGCTCGAGGAGGCAAGCTCCTCCAAACGCACATCTATACAGATTGATGATGACGATGAGCAGGAAGACGTTGCCTCGTGCTCGTCCTCAACCGGTGGCATTCCCAAGAAACGAGCCAAATTGCTGGAGCTAAGCGAGGAAGAGCAACTGGCCCTGGCCATCAAGAACTCAATGAATGAAAATGGCGGCGGAGCAGAAACCACAAAGGCGACCAATAGCGCCAACAATGCCAATGCCAATGCCAACGCTAATGCCAGTGACTGCGAGAGCCTAGAGGAGTTTGACGAGGATGAGCTCAAGGGCGCCGCCATCTCCTATGAGGCTCAGCTGGGCTCTCAGACAGACGAGCTAACGGCATTAAAGTTGCGGCTGCTCGACGCCGCCGGCAGCGACGAGGTCATACAGCTGCGTTGGCCCTCCGATACCAAGTTGAAAACCTTACGTCTTTATATACGGCAAACGCACAAGCACATACCATTGGAGGGCTACAAGCTGATTTGTGCCTTTCCCAGGAAGCCTCTCGAAACGGAGCACAATGAAGCCACGCTGAAGGAACTTGGCTTGCATCCCTCCGCTAATGTGCATCTCACGCTGGACGAGTAACTGTTTATATCAGGCGCTTTGCTAGAATATTTATTTCACGTTATTTGTCTTATCCTTCTACTCTACACATGAATTAAATATCTATATATATAATAAAAAAAAAAACTAAATTCAATTCATGATTATATTTTCGGAATTTGTCTTTGCCCAATTGCAGGCTCTTTTTCTTCTTAAGTTGATTATATTAATTTAAAACTTGTAATTTTAATTATAGAACTAAGTTGCCATAGCACTAACAAGATTTCATTGAAATAAAACCTTATTTAAGTTCTTATCTCAACTAAAAACATTACACACATAATATTAAAGTCGAATTATAAGAATTCAAATATTTTGCTTACGCGCCAAATAACAAAGTATGGCAGCACTGCGATGCATCTAACATTTACAAATGGCAGCACCAAAACATATGTTTTCGTAGAGAATATGTGGCAAGGGCACTTGTGCGCTACGCAAGGCATTTAAGATCACTAAGTGAAGTCAATTACACATATCATATATAATAATTTTTGTTATTGTTTTTTATTTAAATTTCAAATAATATTGTAATAATTTTGCTGTCTAACTGACTGTTAAATATATTATATCATTTGATAACTCATTTCTGTAAAGTAGCGCATTAATAGGTCGGGCGAGCTGCATACATAATCACTCTTAGTTCATTAAATACCGTTTAATCCCAAGCAGCAAAGTGGCCACGTAAAAAGCAAAAGCCCAGTAGCAGAAATATGTACGCAAGTAAAGAAATAATTGATTGTAAATAAAAGAAAAGTTCCGGGATTGCTGTGATAATAGAAATGCTCAAGCGAGAAGCGCAATCTGAAATGCATGGCGTGAGGGGCGTTCAATATCAGCAGTAAATACAATCCAATCCGTCGTCGTCACACGCGCGCACAAAATGGACGAGAAACTAAAGTATTCGCTGCTGCGCGGCGAACTCGTGGACACACAAAGTATCTGGAGCAGGCAAGTGCTGGTTAGATTATTGAATTCCCTTATTAAATTGTGATTTATGATTTGCAGACATGAGAAACGCGTCTGGTTCATTACGCTCCTCACGGGCACCTGCATGCTGTATTCGACACGCACGACGATGCCGCTGCTGGTGCCCGCCGTGGCCGCTGCACAAAAGTGGAGCAAAACGGACTCCGGCACAGTGCTCAGTTCCTTCTTCTGGGGCTATACGCTCACCCAGGTGATGGGCGGCTACTTCAGCGATCGCTTTGGCGGACAGCGCGTTATCCTGTTTGCTGCCCTTGGCTGGTCCCTTATTACCTTCCTAATGCCCACGATTATCTGGTCGGCAGCATCAGTTAAGAGCTATGCGATACCAATCATTGTTACCATACGCATCCTAAACGGCGCGCTGCAGGGCGTGCATTTTCCCAGCATGATCAGCTTGACTAGTCAGGTAAGGGATGACTCTTAAACTGATCTCATTATATATATTATATATCCTTTCTGCTTGCAGAATCTGTGTCAGAGCGAGCGTAGCAGCTTCTTTGGCCTGCTCACCTCTGGCTCAGCCATGGGCACGCTTCTGACTGGCATCATGGGCTCTTTCGTGCTGGACTACTTTGGCTGGTCGTATGTGTTCCGTGTGATTGGCCTGATGGGCTTCGCCTGGGCGCTGGTATTGCGTTACTATGCCATGGCAGGGGAGCGTAACCGTATCATCAACATCTCCACGCCTGCGCGGCTTTGTGCTAACAAAGCGCCCACGGAGACGTCTGTGCCCTGGCTGCGCTTCTTCAGCCGGCTGCCGTTCTGGGCCTGTGTGCTGACGCACGCCTGCGAGATGAATTGCTTCTTTGTGCTGCTCTCCTGGCTGCCCACATACTTCCACGATGGATTCCCCCATGCCAAGGGCTGGGTGGTCAACATGATACCCTGGCTGGCCCTGCCGCCATGCACCTTCTTTGCCAAGTACTTGACCACGCGGCTCATAGCCCGCGAATGGTCCACGACGACAGTCCGGAAGCTAATCCAAAGCTGTTGCTTTGCCGCGCAGAACGTGGCGCTGTTCGTGATGAGCCGCACCACGGACTTCCACACGGCTCTGGTCTGCATGACGATCATCATTGGCGGCACTGGCTTCCACAACAATGCGGTGACTGTGAATCCTCAGGACTTGGCACCGCTGCATTCCGGCAGTGTATTTGGCCTAATGAATACGGTGGGCGCCATTCCTGGATTCCTGGGCGTCTACCTGGCTGGCCACATCCTAGAGCTGACGCAGAGCTGGCCAATGGTCTTCAGCGCAGCGGCTGGCATTAATCTGATCGGCTGGATTATATTCCTGGTCTTTGGCTCCGCGGAGCCAATTGTTTAATTACTAATTACATTCTCGTGACGATTTCCATGTACGGAAAAATATTTATTAAAGTGTGTAGATAGTTTAAGAGGTCGTAGTTCAAAATGGAACAGAACAAACTACAGTTTTAAGTGTAAAATCACAAATTATATGACGCAAACTAAAGATAAGCTATAAATCTATTAGACATACATAAATTACTGCTCAATTATAGCTAGATTTATTATCTCAGGTAACATCTGCCTTGATTTGAACTTTCAAATTGCAGTATTTCTAACATTTGGTATTTATTAGTAAATTATGCCATGTAAAAACAACTTTTTCCGTTAGTATGATACCTTCTAAAACATCTAATTTTGACATTTTCACGCTAAAACAACCCATTCTATGATTCAATATAGCTATAATTTCCGCAAGCCGCTATATCTCAATTATTCCGCATTCTGGATCTGTGACAAGCCAGTACTGACGGCCAAATAGCTTAATTGACAGCACCGGCTGTCATATGAAATTTAGTATATTTCTTTGGTATTTTCCTACTTTGAAGTAAAATAAAGCAGAAGTTGGTTTTGCTGGTCTGGCAACGTTGATTTAATGCATGGAGATGTCGACCCTCGCATTTTGAGTTTTAAATTCGTCAAAATCATAAAATCAGCAAAATGTCAGGTCGACGTAAGGATATGTGGAAATTATTGTACAATTTGGTGAACCGCAACCAAAATAACCTATCCGCTGTATACAATGTAGTCGACGACATACTCTGCCAGGATCCCAGCCTCATCAGCTGCTCTTCGGTGGGCGAACTGAAAAGCAAATTTCAGGATTCCTTTCTGCTTTGGCTGCTAAACAAGCTAGCTGTTTGCTTGATTGACTGTGCGGATGAGGGGTAAGTAGATGAATATTTACTTTGTATGTATATTAATTAATATCTTTAGCCAGTGCCTGAAGAACGTGCAGCTGCAGCAGAAGCTTTTGTTGTCCTGCTGGTGCAACCATCCGAAGCTCTATGAGCGCCTTGTGGAGGCCTATGTGGAAGCACTACAGCAGCTGTATGATAAGATGAGCGCCTTTGACTACAGCAATCCCAACAAGAATGCCGTAGAGTTGCGCACCTTGCATTTGCACATCTTCCGCTGCGATGCTGGTGTTCTGCAGGAGTTCGATGAGCAATGTGCATTCCAAGTGATCAAGCTGAAGCTAGATAACTCGGATACGTATGCCAAGTATTTGCTGCTAGTGCTGCAGCAGGCACATCAAATCGGACGCGCCACACACAGCGAACTGTTCGCCGAGAGCCTGCAGCAGGCGCTGCTCACGCTCAAGGAGTGCAACATGGACACCAAGCTAACTTGCCTGAGCTACTGTCATGCTGTGCTCCAGGCACACTCCACAACCAGTTGGTCGAACAGCGTCGTTGTGCCACATTATGCAGCCCTAACGCTGCGCGCTCTAGTTCTAATGTGGTCCTTGATCAGCCGCTGGAAGGACAAATGCATGACGCCGGCGCAAGTGGAGCGACTGGCCAGACACAGCGAGCAGTTGCTGCTGGTGTTTACAAAGCAACAGATGTCCGATCAGGAAAGCCTTGAGTTAAGTTGCCAACTGTTGCACGAACTGCTCAGTCAACCCGCCAGCGATTGGCGTTGCAATCTGCTGCAGATCCTCTCCGACTATCTGCAGGCGCAGCTTACGGAAGCGAACTTAATGCTACCTGAACACACAGCCCAGCTGCTGTTGCGTCAGTGGCGTGGCAATGCCGAACCACTGCTATCTCTGCTCGCTGCAGTTGCTGCCAAGCAGCCTGCGATGCGAGCTAAAATCACATTGATGCTCAGCCAGAATCTGGCTCAACTGTTGGCCAAGCCAACTCCCATGACGTTGCCCGAACTGTTAGCCGTGTTGCGTGCGCTCAAGCAAATAGAGCTGCTGCTGCTGGTGGATAATCAGCAAGAGCTAGTGGCTGCCAGCGATGAGGCGCTCAATGCTGCGCTGCTCGCCCAGCTGCCACAGCACTACGAACTCCCACTCGAAGTCCCCTCAGATGCGAACAGCAATTGGAATATGTTGAGTGTGCAGCTAGTGGAGGATTCACTGTGCCTGGCCTGCCCGGAGTTCTTGGAAATCTGCGCACTACTGCTGCACTGCAGCTGTCTGCGTCTGCAATTGAAGCCGCATACGCAACAACAGCTGCTGGGCGTGCTGCAGCGCGCATTGCAGTCATCGGAGCAGGAGAAGAAGAGTCAAGCTTTGCTTGCGTTGGCCACGCTCCGGCTGGAGATCCCTTCCAGCGCTCACACACAGCTGCAGAGCTTCTTTACCCAGAAATGTCTAATGTTGCTTAACTCTGATCAAGCTGACCTAGTGCAGCTCATCTGCAAGCATCTGCCTCAGCTGTATGTGGCAGGCTACATCAAGTCCGGTCACTTGCAGCAGTTGCTGCCCAAGCTGAAGCCCACAGAAGATGGCAATACTCTGGCCGCTGTGCTGCGCCTGTTGCTCTGCACTCAACAGCCACAGACGGCGCATGTCTTCAAGACAGAGGAACACATTAAATTATACTGTTCCAAGTGCGAAGAACTGCCTGCCACATTGCCTGGCCTATACTTAGGCATGTGCAAGCCGAGCACTGCAGTTGCCAAGTCTTTAACCTCAAGTGTCCTAGGAGAGGCTATGCTGTTCAAGTCGCAGTGCGCTTACGTCTCACATCACTTGGATTTGATCAACCTTGAGCCCTCACTCTGTCTGCGTTTGCTTAAGCAAGCGCCCAATTTGCAGGCGCTCAATGAACGCAGCTTCGAGAGAATTGTGCCTGTGCTGGCAGCTCAGTCCACAGACTTTATGCAGCAGCTGGCAAGTCTTGTGCTCGGCTGGATTGTGCAGATGTTAGCGAAGCCTCTTGAGGCACAGAGCGAGGCGGAGCAGCGCAAACTGCTGCGTCTGATTGTTTGTGCAGCTCATCCGGAGATCGATGAGCTCTGGCTATTCCACTGGTTCAAGATGACCTTCTTCTTTCTGGTGCACACGCGTTCGCTGGTTGTCCAGGAAGCTGTGCTTGCCGCCTGCCAAATGTGCGCACGCCACGACCTGCAGCCGCTCACCATCTGGAACTGGTACAAGCGAGATGCCCTGGGCTTGGTCGTACAGCTGGCGCTGCAGGCCTATTTGACGCATGGAGTACGCTTTACGCACTCCCTGCGAGCGGTGAGTCTTGAAGTTGATTTGAAAGAAACACTTCTGATCTATGATCTTCTTTCTAGCTGACCAGGATGCTGGGCTACTCCTGCGTGCAGGAGTTCACCTGCAAATATCATCGCCTGCTGACTACCCTAATACTGCCTTATTGCATTAAGGAGCCACGCTGCAAGGGCGTCTTTGTGTTTATAGCCAAGCAAGTGCATAAGCCAATCGCGGCGCTCTTTTCTACATCGTTTCTGCGTCTCTATGCGCACGTCCATCTTAGTGAGCCGCCAGAGCTGGCCAATCGCTGCATCGACCTGGTCGCCAGCTGTACGCAGTCAACAGTGCAGGAGATGATGAATGCCGATGTAAAGGTAGGCTAAGAATGCTCTTATCCTTATTTGAGTAAACTAACTTACTTATCAATTCCCTTAGCAAACCGTTGCCGAGCTGCTCATCTATTTCAATCGCAATCCAACCTTTGTAATGCGCTCCTTTCAAGGCCTGCTTCAGCTTAGCATTGGCAACGAGACTGTGTCCACGCAGGCAACCAATGCTCAGTTCTCCACGTTCATTGCCGAACGCATACTCGGTGTCATTACCTATTTTGAGAGTTGCCTGTCGGAGCCTTCCTTCGAGAAGCCATTGAAGGAGGAGACACTCTACAGTTTGGGACAGATTCTTCGATTTGTTGGCCCTCAACATGTGACACAATTTCGCTTTAAGATCATCGCCATGTTGAGCTTTGTGCACACGCTGCAAGAGCCTAATCTGCAGCGTATATGTTTGAAGATTTGGCACATTTTCCTGCATGTTGTGAACATACAGGAACTGGGTCCTTCACTGGGTCGCATTGTCGCCACATTGCAGCCGCTGCTCGAATACAGCGTGGAGCAGGTTAATGAGCTTTACGAATTTGTGATACTACGCAATGCCTCCATGCTGGGCAGCTATATACAAGGTATTTAACAAAATCAATTTATGAGTTCTCTTTTGATATATTCTTATATTCTTATGCTAGACTTATACTTTCTGGAACGCCTGGATCATGTATCGACGCCTATACGTGACTGCATTAAGCGTCATACGGCGCAGCTGTGTCTTGCCGGCCCCGTAGCGGACGAGGAGGAAGCTCCGCTATTGGATCAGCTGCGCTTTTTGCATAAACAAATCACCAACGAGTGCCTGCAGGTGCGTGTCTATGGACTGGAGCATCTGGCCGAGTTGTTCGGTCGACGTCGTGCCCAACTGAATCACATGATACTGCATAAGCTGCCCATGGAACCGCTTATGGAACAGATTGTCAATATCCTGATGTCTGGCAGTCAACATGACGATCGCTCGCTGCAGCTGGCGTCGGCCAAGTGCCTGGGCGAATTGGGTGCCATCGATGCTAGTTATTTGCCTTCGAACTACAACTACGCCAGTTCCCAGCAGATGCCGCTGAGCGTCCTAACGGATGACTTCACAGTGTTGGCGCTGACGGCGCTCTGTCGCGGCTATCAGTTCCAGCAGAAGACGAAACATGTGGACAGCTTCTCGCTGGCCATACAGGAGACGCTCGCCGTCTGCGGCATAGCGCCCAAGGAGCAAAAGAAGCTGCAACTTTGGCAATCGCTGCCGGTACGCATGCGAGAGATCATGGAGCCATTGCTCAGCTCCTGCTACACCTGTTCGCAACGGCCCAGCACGCTCACACAGCAGCCGCTCTTTGGCAGCCATTACACGCACAATTCCTACGAGCTGTGGGCGTTCCTCTGGGCTTCGCGGCTCATTGACTACGTGCAGTCGTCGGACACTCGCCACTTGCTCAGCTCCTATAAGCCCTGCATTCGACGAGACTCCAATATGCTGAGCACATTCTATCCCTATATCCTGCTGCATGCGCTGCTCGAGTGCAATCCAGAGCAGCGCAACCACATTGAGGAGGAGTTCCAAACGGTGCTGCAGGCTAACGAAGAACTGTCCAAAGAAGTAGCTAAACCAGCTAAAACTGCAATTGAGCTGGATTCAGCACCCCGCAATGCTGGCGGCTATAAGCTCTTCGAGTCTATGAAATATCGAGCCGGCACTAAGTCGAACAATGATAATCCCTTAGCCAGCTCCAGTGCTGAGGATCAATCCCGTTTGGCTGGCAAATTGTGCGCTGAGCTTTTGGACTTTCTGCAACGTTGGCTACGCGAATGGCAGCGCCAACATGGCCTGAGCATGGCCGGAAAGCCGCCCCAGAACGTGGACGCCAACTACGGAGCCATCTATGAGTTCGTGCAGCGCATAGACAGGCTGCGTGTGGCACGCGCCAGCTACAACTGTGGCGAGTACGCGCGTGCTCTGCGCTACCTGGAGGCATACATCGAGGGCGACAAGGCGACGCGTTTGCTGGAACAGTTCACATTCCTTGTCGAGCTTTATGGGCGGCTGATGGATGCCGATTCGGTGGAGGGCGCGGTGCAGACACGCAGCTGCGACATGAGCGTCACGCAGGAGATACTAGTGAATCGTCTGGTGGAACGCCAACAGGATATGATAACATGCTATGAGCAACTCCTATCCAGCACGGAGCAACTCCAGCCGGAGCATATACGCGCAATTATCGATGCCTATTTGCGCATGGACACGCCCAAGACGGCGCTGCTCATTGCCGATGGTTTGTCTCAGAGGCTGGCGGATCAGAATACGGATCAGTATTTCAGCGACTGCAAGGGGGAGCTGCTCTGGCGACTGGGCAGCTACGATGAACTGGAGGAGCTGATGCTCCAGCGGCAGCAGCAGAGCCGCTACAAGCCCAACTGGCATGCTCAATGCGCCCAGGCATGCCTAGCCCTAAGGCAACCGACGACCAGCAAGACGGAATTCGATTCGATGCTGGACACCATGCGCTGCTCGGTGCTGGATCAGCTGCGCAGCTGCTCATCCCTGCAGCAGCATTCCTATGCGCATGCCTATGACGATGTGCTGAAGCTGCATATGGTGCACGAGCTGCAGTGCAGCCAGCAGCTGGTGGAGCAAGTGTCAGTGGAGACGGAGCAGCAGCAGACGCAATTGATGCGCGACTACTTCGCCGATTGGCAGAGTCGATTGCAAATACTGCAGCCGCAGCTGCGTGTGCTGGAGCCCATCTACAGCTTTCGGCGCAATCTGCTCGCAGAGCTCAAGCGACGCCTGGGCGACCGGGCGCCGCTGCAGGCACAGCTGCGCACCCAGCTGGCACAGCTCTGGGTAAACAGCGCCCAAATCAATCTCAATGCCGGCCAGCTGCAGCGCGCCCACCTCTATCTGATGAAGGCGGCTGAGTACAAGCCAAGTCGCCTCTTCCTCGAGCGCGCCAAGCTGCTCTGGCAAAAGGGCGATCAGGTACAGGCCATGAACTTCCTCGAGGAGCAATTGTCAACGATTGGACAGCAGTGCGAAGGCAACATCAAGCAGCTCAGTGGCGAGCAGCGTCAGCTCTACTTTGAGGGCAAGTACCTGCAGGCCACGTACAATGCGGACTCGATGAATCTGTGTGCCGATGCCATACTCAAGTACTTCCAGGAAGCCATTGCTGTCAACCACAAATCGGAGCGCTGCTTCGTGCAGCTGGCCCAGTTTCTGGAGAAGATGCGTGAGGCGCGAGCCACTAGCTCCGCTAATACGCAGACCCGTGAAGATGAGGAGCTGCTGCTGCAAATTATGGTTAACTACGCGAAGTCCTTGCGCTATGGCAGCGACCATGTCTACCAGTCGATGCCACGCCTGATCAGCCTCTGGCTGGACACAGCAGCCGCGCCCGCGACCAGCACGACCCATCCAGAGCTGGTGCGCAAAATGAATGATTTGCTGAACAACTGCTGCACGGCGTTGTCCACGGGCATGTTCTATACGGCGTATTCCCAAATGCTGAGCCGACTGTGCCATCCCTCGTCCGAGGTCTTTGCCGTGCTGCGCACTGTGATAATCATGCTGATACGGGAGTATCCACAGCAGTCGCTCTGGATGTTGTTGCCCCACTTCAAGTCCGCCGCTGTAAATCGTGTCAAGCGCTGCAATTCGATACTCACCGATGAGCGGCTGCAGAATGCGGAATTCCAGCGTCTACTGAGCGACTTTAATACTCTGACGGATCGTTTGATTTGCGTTACCAACAAGGAGGTGACACTCGATCGCAGCTATAAGCTGAGCGATCTGGATAAAAGACTTCCACAGCTGTGCGGCCAGGCGAACTTCTCCAATATAATGCTGCCCTTCGAGAAGTATATGCAGCCGACCTTTAACATATCCTCGGCGCAGGATTATACGCCCTCGCCCAGTCCGGGCGCCAACAAAATGTCGACGAGCAATTGGTTTCCCTATAAACATATCTATATAACTGGCTTCCAGGAGAAGGTGCAGGTGCTGCGTTCGGCAGCGCGTCCCAAGAAGCTGACCATACGCTGCAGCGACGGACAGGACTATGATATCATGGTCAAGCCGAAGGACGATTTACGCAAAGATGCGCGTCTCATGGAGTTCAATGGGCTGATGAAGCGCTATCTGCATCAGGATGCGCGTGCCCGCCAGCGTCGTCTACACATACGCACCTACGCCGTGCTGCCGTTCAACGAGGAATGCGGCCTGCTCGAGTGGTTGCCCAATCTCAATTCATATCGTGGCATTTGCATTGGTCTGTACATGCAGCGTGGTCAGGTGATGAGCGGCCGTCAGCTGCAACAGCTGGCCTTGCCGCAAACGGAGTCGATGGAGCGCAAGCGTGCCGTATTCCTCAAGCAGCTGCTGCCGGCCCATCCGCCCGTATTCCAGGAGTGGCTGCTGCAGCGCTTCACCACGCCCCACAGCTGGTATGAGGCGCGGAACTCGTATATACGCACCGTGGCCGTCATGTCAATGGTGGGCTATATTCTGGGCCTGGGTGATCGCCATGGTGAGAATATACTCTTCGACGAGCGCAACGGCGATGCGGTGCACGTGGACTTCAATTGCCTATTCAATCAGGGTGAAGCGTTTGCCTATCCGGAGGTGGTGCCCTTCCGCCTCACCCACAACATGATCACGGCCATGGGTCCGCTAGGTGTGGAGGGCAGCTTTCGCAAGTGCTGTGAGATAACGTTGCGCCTGCTTAAGCAGGAGACCAAAACGCTCATGTCCATGCTGCGTCCGTTTGTCTACGATTTAGGTGTCCAGAGTCGTCTCACGGCCTCGGCTAACAACCGCAATAAAAACGGCGCCGAGGTGACTGATCCCAAGATCACAAACGATGTGCAGCGCATCGCGGAACGTCTGCAGGGACATGTAAGTAGCTACTAGAGATCCCAAACTGGGTCAATTACTCAAATTGAATCATTGCTTTCCACAGGTCAAGCGGCAACAGGCAAACAGCATACCCCTATCGACGGAGGGACAGGTTAACTTCTTGATTAATGAAGCCACTAAAGTGGATAATCTCGCATCTATGTACATTGGCTGGGGCGCTTTCCTCTAGTTCCTTAAAATAACTGAATGCAATGTGAAATTTGTATTTTTTTTTTTTAGTATTTTACTACATGTTTTATATATGAAAATGTTGAAATTGTTACAACTTAAAAATAATAAAAAAAAATTAAAAATTTTGAAAAGTAAAAAAAAAATAAAATATAAAAACATAAAATAAACAAAAAATAATAAAATAAATTAAAAATAAAAAAATAATAAAAACTAAAATAATATTTTAAAAATAATACAATAAAATATAAAAATAATAAAAACTAAAAAAATAATAAGAAAAAATAAAAAAATAATATATAATCAAAAATTTGTTTTATAATATTTGTTTATATAGGCTTTAAATCAAAATTAATTTATTTTTTTAATTTTACAGGGTATGTCTAAGTCGAGCATTGCAATTGAAAGAGTACATTTACGAGTTTACATAATAAAAATATGAAACTAGTTTTATATGATATCCCTAATATGAAGTGTAGGTCTAAAAATATTTTATTTATATACAAAAATTTCCTTTTACTCAATTCTCAAGTTTAAAAACCATGAAAAAGTCTGATCCGTTATCAGTTTAACGGAAACTGTTAATTAACTCTGTAATTGTGCCCATAAACATTCTTTTTATTGCATTACAGTGCACTCTGCCTAGTAACACATGACAAATACTGTTGGAATTAGACCAACCTAAAACCTAGCTATTCTATAATTTGATCTTATATTTACTGAATGTTAGCTTTATATACATAGGTAAATGTTTGTTCTGGTAAATTTCTGCTTAAGCGAGTCCATACTGTACTTGAAGCTTATTAGCTTGACATTAAGTGACATCGGAGCCAATAAAAATGTGTGTTTTGCACAAATAGAACTGTAAGAACTATAAATAGCTATAGTATTTGCATTTACGTTTAGGAAAAGAGGAAGAAAACTATGCACACAGATTAACTTTATTTTTGTTCGTTCGAAGAATTTAAAAATATTTATTCAGTTCAATTGGCCAATTCAAATGCATAACGACCCTGTCTTTGTTGTCATGCTGCGATCAGCTGATGCCTATCGACTCGTCGCTGGAATTTACCGGCGCCGCACAGTAAATTGTTTAAATTGGCGTCAACAATAGCCTGAAGCATGTCAAAACCAATTACCTTTGTGACGGGCAATGCTAAGAAATTGGAGGAGCTGGTCGCCATACTTGGACCTAATTTCCCGCGAACAATCATCTCGAAGAAAGTGGATTTGCCGGAGCTGCAGGGCGAGATTAACGAGATTGCGGTGAAGAAATGCAAGGAAGCAGCGCGTCAAGTGGATGGCCCAGTGCTCATAGAGGACACCAGTCTGTGCTTTAATGCGCTGGAGGGATTGCCCGGACCGTATATCAAATGGTTTCTGGAGAAACTGCGACCCGAGGGACTGCATCGCATGCTCAGCGGCTGGGAGGATAAATCCGCACGTGCGATTTGTACCTTTGCGTACTGTGAGAGCTTCGCGGCGGAGCCGCAAATCTTTCAGGGCGTCACGGAAGGCATCATTGTGGAGCCACGTGGTCCGCGGGACTTTGGCTGGTGAGTATTGGATTGCAAATATCAAGTGGAATATATTAAAAATGACATTTGCCCACAGGGATCCAGTCTTTCAGCCCAAGGGCTATGAGCAAACCTATGCGGAGCTGCCCAAATCGGAGAAGAATACCATATCGCATCGATTCCGTGCGTTGGATTTGCTGCGAAAGCACTTTGAAAAGGAACAAGTAGGAGCTCTTTAGGAGACCCTCTGAACCCTGCGAAGAGGCTATATATAAAAAATATAACAGAAATCGAAATTGTATAAAATACACATAAAACTAAATACAAAATTTGGAGACTCCAGCTTCAAAGATGTACAAGATATAATTTTATAACTGAATTTCGATTTCGCTTTTAATCAATAACATTAAAACGGAGATAATTAGCGATTTTTTGAAGAAAACTCGATCTGCGTAAAGTTTCTAGTTCTTATAGATTCAAGGTATACAAATAATCCAAAATCCGGGATGTTTTCTAATTACAATTGCTAGTAATAAATTTATTTAGTTTTGATTTTTGTTCAATCATGTCGAGAAACTGTTTAGATCTTAATGCTATCTCACTACAACTTAGTCATCCTTCTTGGTCTTGGCCTTCTTAACCTTTGGAGCCTCTTTCTTGCCGGCTCCACCCGCAGGCTTGTTCCAGTAGTAGAGCAGCTGGGTAAAGATGACGCCATTGGCAAAGGTCGAGGCGACAAAGGTGATGATGATCATCATGTCGCCCGTCTCCTGTATGGATGTGAATATGCGTGCCAGAGATCCGGCGAACATCATGATGACCGTTGCCGCCGACAGCTGACCAGTGGAGCCAGCCCTGTAGTTGGTCAGCGCCTGAGAGAGTTTGCCCACCAGCAGAATGGGTATGTTGCAGCTCTGTATGGTTAGCAGCACCTTCATGGGCGTCAGTCCCGAGTTCAGCACGTACAGCAGTACGCTGTAGGCCAGTACGAATATGAAGGCATGCGGTTTCCGTCCGCCAAAGAAGAGAACCAGCGCCGCAATGGCCAACGTTTGAATGGCGAGGAAAGTGTTGTCACCCCATGAGCTGAACGGATAGCCGTTCATGAAGTTGTACGATAAGTGGAATGTGATGGCCAGCAGATCCAGCATGACGCCCATCAAGTTGATGCCCTCGCCGGATTTATTCTGCAGAATCTTCAGCACCTGCGGCACCTTCACCAGCACCGAGCCGGCGATGATGCCGATGCCGAGACCTTTGCTCAGTAGCGCCTTGAAGCACGCAACTGCAAAGGGAAATGGAAATGAAAATTCATCAACTGTCAATAGAGTTCATCCAACTTACCATCGAGGAAATTGTAATCTAGGAAGTAATTATCATAGCACTTCTGATTCATGAGCAGCAGGGCTCCCTTTTTGATAACATCGACCATTTTAGATAATTTACGAGTGTATTAAACAATTATGCCGGCTCTTATCGCCGCTGCTCTTTCCTGACAGTGAAAACGAAAATGAAACTGAAAGCCAAGCAGTCCACGTAATAACACCAATTTTAGTTGTTTTTTTGTTATTTACAATCGAAACTAGTATTTTTTTAACAGAGCTACAGCGTTAACAGTGAGCTGTAACTATTAGATAGAATTTGAAATAGACACTAACAGTGGCATAACATAAGCGCCATTGGACGAAACAGCACAATTATAAATATGCGATAATTAAAACAATATTTAATTGATTATAATATTTGATTGTGTCTGGTACTAGTTGGCTGCACGTGAAAGTAACTTAAAAGTTTACTCAAATTTCTTTTACTAATTGAATTTTTCTAATTTTATTTCGTGGCACCTATCGATAACTATAAAACTGTTTAACAACACTGATTGACTGCTGACACAAACAATCGATAGTATTGCAGCTGAGACAGCTGCTTGCGAACACGGCTGCACGTACATATGTATTTTTCAAATTAAGCATATTGCTACGCACATAAATAGCATTAAAAATAAACATTGATTATTTCCAAAAATACAATCAGCTCAGCAAAAAGCGAATTTAACCAAAAAAAAAAGCACCTCCCTCCCGGTTGTGACACAAATAGTGGCTTCAAAATGGGCTCCGATGACCTCAGCGCAGGCGACAAAATCCAAAAGGGTTTCCAGATCAACTACATGATACTGCGCGACGCGGACACCGGCAAAGTCATCTGGCAGGAGAACAAAGACTTTTCCGCACCCGATGTGGAGCACGAAGCGCGTGTGCCCGTCAAAATACTGGACATGCGCGCCGTCTCACGCGAGATCAACTTCAGCACGATTGAGTCAATGGAGAACTTTCGACTCGACCAGAAGGTGCTCTTCAAGGGTCGCATCATGGAGGAGTGGTTCTTCGAGATGGGCTTCGTGGGCGCCAACACGACCAATACATGGCAAAGCACCATCGAGGCGGCGCCGGAGTCCCAAATGATGCCCGCTAAAGTCTTAAATGGCAATGTGACAATTCAAACCAGTTTCTATGACAACGAAACACTCATCACAAAATCGGTTGTGCGCTTATATTACATATAAATATACATATATATTGTGTGGGCGATACACACACACACACACATACACTCACCCACACACACAATCCCCACACTGTCAGGTGTTCCTTATACAAAACATATATATATTGATCTGCTGCTGCTTCTGCCCGTTTGCTCATTCAACAAAAAGAAAAAAAAAGAAAA
The DNA here is from genome assembly GCA_037075265.1 of Drosophila nigricruria. Lineage (NCBI taxonomy): Eukaryota > Metazoa > Arthropoda > Insecta > Diptera > Drosophilidae > Drosophila > Drosophila nigricruria. The sequence continues at coordinate 9,320,252 of JBAMCI010000150.1, forward strand.
AATAATAATATATTTTTAAATTGTTTCTCAAATATACAGCTTGCCCAATAATTCGTTCAGAAGCAGACACAATTTTTGCGCATTTCAATGCAATTGTTTTTGTGCGTCTTTTAAGCTAGTGAATGCCATCTTACAGACATCTAGACTAATGCATTTTAATATATTTAATTGATTATTATTTAACATTATTGTTTAACTTATTAAATAAAGTATTAACGAATGTAATACAAATATATATGTAGATAAAATTGTAGTTTCTCAAATGTTTATTTAATTTATTTATAAATAAGAATTTCATGTATAAACTTGGCTTATATATGTTTACCTGTTAGGTGTGCATTACAGGTAAACACAAAGCTCTTTTGTATAGAAACCTGGCTTATATATGTTTACCTGTCAGGTATGCATTACAGGTAAACATAATATGTTGAGCTGTGAGCAAAGCTCTTTCGTATCTAAACCTGGCTTATATATGTTTACCTGTAGCGTGAGGTGTAAGACAGGTAAACACCCTACGTTTACCTCCGAGCAAAGCTCGTTTCTTACTTAGGCTTATTTTCTATATATTAACATATATTTTTACCATATTTGCCTAAAATGGGTCAAGAATTAGTTTGTTCTGCGCTTTTTACTTTCAAAATCGAGCTTAAGTCTCTTGGCCGTACGCCCCTTGGGGCAAACGAGTTTTGGCTTTCGCAATCAACTTGATAAATATTCATAATCTGCATTTGCGAATATCAAATTGAGATTAAGAATCTTTGTGGCTGGCAAAGGGAACTCAATTCAACTCGGCTCGTTGACAGCGACTTGACCCCATTTAGCTCCGGCACTCATCTAAAATAGAACCGCCGCCAGGTGCCCGGTTAAGAGATACTTAATTATAGCGCCAGCATCTCGAGAAAGTCTTCTTTGTAAGCTGCCAACCAATCTGGCCAACAGTTGCAATTGGACGCGTAACGGCAACGGGTCAAATCATGGCAAATCTACGCAGCATTGTCTTGCTGCTCTTGGTGGCGCTCCTCGCTCTGGCTGCCATCAGCGGCGCCTCGGCTCAAAAGAATAAGAAGCAACAGCAGCAACAGCAACAGCGGCCCAAGCCGGCAAATGCCAACAGGCGCCCTAAGCCGCAGCAGGCGCAAAGACCCCCAAATCCAAGGCCCAATAAGATACAGCAAAATAAGCCCGTTTCCAAGGTGTTCACCACGACGCTGCCGGACCTGGGCAAGATTCGTGGTCGCACCTTGCTCACGGAATGGACGGGTCAGAAAGTGATGCAGTTCCTTGATATTCCTTACGGCAAGGCGGAGCGTTTTAAGGTAAGATTTAGAAGCAGATGAAACTATTATTTTTGAAAATTTTGTTTAACTCTTTTTTAGTTAAAAAGTATTTAGATATTTTCCATTTAAACTAAAACTTTTTTAAGAGCATGTTTAGTTTCATTCGAAAATTTGGAAAAATATATGAAAAATCTTTAAGTTCTATAAGTTTTTTTTTTCCAGACTAGATTCTTTAAAGAATTTTATTCATTCAAGTAAGAACTTTAAACACTTTTATGATAAAAATTCAGTAAGTTCTAGAAGTTCTATAAACAAGTTTTATAATTTCTTGAAAAAGTAGAGTAAGTCCATAAAAAAGATTTAAAAATAATTTGAAACTTCCGAAACTTCGGAAATTCCATAATCAAGTATTATAAATTCTTAATAAATTATAGTAAGTCCTTAAATTATCAGATAGATTTTAAAGAGATTCTTTAAAAATACTTTAAAATTTGTCGGAAACGGTTTCCAACATATCTGTTTCGAATGGGATTTATCAAAAAAGTTATCCAGCTTTCAGGCTTCAGCTGTGCCTTGGTTATATAGTTTGTCTAGCTAATAATTTATATTAGATATAAAAAATATGAAATCATTATCTATTCCTATAACAAGGGGCTACAAAAATCCCGATAAGAGACTTATATTAACTATACATTACACTTCTCATTTGCTTTAAAAGCCCGCGGAACTTACATTCTCATGGAAGGGCATTCTGCAAGCACATCGTCATCATGCCGGCTGTCCCTCCATCCAGGATTTGGTGAAGTTCGCCAAAATGGAGGAGAACGGTTTTGATGTGGAAGACTGTCTGCGCCTGACAGTCAATACGAAATCGGTAGGTTTATCTTGCCGTAATCCCTTTGAATATCATATATAATCAAGCTGTTCTTAGCTGGAAGGTAAGCCAGCGCCTGTCATGGTCTACGTGCATGGCGACTTCCTCTATGAAGGCGACACTGTGGAAGCTGCACCTGGCTATATGCTGGAAAACGATGTGGTTTTGGTCTCAGTACGCTATCGTCTGGGTCCCTTCGGTTTCCTGTCCACTCTGAGCGATGAAATGCCCGGCAATGCGGCCGTGACAGATCTGATCTTAGCCCTGAAATGGATCAATGAACACATTACTGCCTTTGGCGGTGATCCGGAGCGAGTGACTCTGTTCGGCCAGGTGGGCGGAGCGGCGCTTATTAATGTGCTCACGCTAAGCCCGGCTGTGCCAAAGGATCTGTTCCACCGTGTCATCTATATGTCTGGCACAGCGTTATCTCCCGCCTTCATCACGGACTCCCCACTGACGACAACCAAGGAAATCGCACGCATTGCTGGCTGCAAGCAACTGACCAAGACGGACTCGCTGCACAAGTGTTTCAATCGCATGAATGCCACCATGCTGCTGGCTGCCTTCAGTGTGTTTGGCGAAAGGAAGCCTTTAGTTTCCGCCGGTGCATACGGCGGTGTCCAGCTGGTCATTGGCGGACCATCGGGCATACTGCCCGAGCATCCGGGTAGACTGCTTGCCGCCGAGAAGTTCACAGCCTATCCCACTTTGGGCGGCAGTGTCAAGCATGGCGGCACCTTCCTGATGAGGGGTAAGTCATTGATAAATATTCCTCCTTAGGAAAGATCCTTCCTTCTCGAAGACAATCTACATTGGAGTTTAGGTTCTAGTACCGAATCCATAATCCCATATCTTCGACTAAACCTCCTTCACATATTGAATCTTCTTCTTCTCTATAGATCTATTTGTGGATAGCTTTAATGAGAGCACTTCAGATGCCGAGATGACTGGCGAGAAGTACATTGAGACAATCATTCAGCAGATTAATGGCGCCGATCCTACAAGCTCTTGGCGCGAGTTTGCCGAGGAGTATATTTTCAGTGCAGAGGACATTCGGAATGGCAGCTTCAAGCGCCTAACCCCAGGCCTAATTGATGTGAGTTGCAATTTAGACTTCAATAATCTCAAATAGAACTCATTTGTTTGCCTTTGATCTACTTAGCTGTGCAGCACGATTGCGCTGAAGAATCCTGTGCTGCTGGTGCTCCAGGCCAATGCCAAGAAGCTGCCCAACAGCACGTATCTGTATACCTTTGACTATGAGGGCGAGTTGAATCGCTATGCCACCGGCGAAGATGAGGCTATCGATGTACCCTTCGACATGGGCGTCAGCCTGACCGACGAGAATCTCTATCTGTTCCCCTGGCCGCGCATCAACATGCTAAACGCCAACAGCGATGTCAAAATTGCCAAGCGCATGGTCGCCCTTTGGACGTCATTTGCGGCCAATGGTGTGCCCAAGGCGGCGGGTGTGCCCGCCTGGCCAGCCATGAATGACGAAACGGGTCCATATATGCATATCGGACGTACTGTTACCTTTGGCGAAAATTACCTGGATGAATACAGCATTGGAGTGCAGGAGGTGAAACAGGGCTACAATCTCATCAATGACGATTACTACGAACTGGAGGCAGTGCTACGCGATGCTCTCGATAAGCAGGAGGAACCAGCTGAAGCCCAGACAGACGAAGAAGAGAACGAGGAGCAGGAGGAAAGCAACGATGAGGCCGGCGCCACTGAGGCGCGTGGACAGAACTTGGTTTTCATAGCTAGGAAATCGGCACGCATACAACATTAAATTGCATGAATCAGATATAAAATAATTTATAAATAAAATTTGATAAAGATTGAATAATTTATTGTTCCAGAAAATTAATTAAAAACTATTTTTATACTAAAAAAAAAAATTTTTTTATAACGGGTCTTAATTTATGCTGAAAATCTTCCTATTGTCTTTTGCAATCTGTAAGACCATCTATAAGACTTAAATTGTAAAATTTGAATTTATTTATTTTGCATTTTTTAACATTCGTAACGGAATTTATAGTCTATTATCTGTTGAATATGTATATGAAGAGAGGCACAATGACTTTTGTTGATAAGGCGATTTTGTAGAATTTCCTGACTTCAAATTATTATTGCTTGATGAATGAGCTTTTCTATAGTAAGTATAGAACTATATATATATATACAGTATTATTTACCTGACTATTGATACTTCCACTAATGCTATTTCTAAAATTTCTATATAGTCTAATGTCTGAGATCTACTATAAAACTGATCAATCACTATTCACTGATCAATCTTAAAGTTTAGCTTAATTTAAGGATTTTATATAGATTTACCTTATTGTAGTTTCCATTATCCAAGCTTTACTGTATAAGATTACTCAGTATAAGATTATTTTATATATTATAATAATAATCTTCCATGTAATATAATCTTTTAACAGAGCTCAGATCAGTCAGTTCATCTGTGAAACGCAGCTCGGTGAGCAGCTTTCTAGCCTAGGCTTTAAACAATGGCATTTCACTACTTATTTGCTTTGATATGCATATTATTGGGAATCCTGAACAATGTGGTATGTAGCTTATATGGCAATATATAGAAATATAACAAAGGTATTTCCCAGCAACCAGTAACATTCGCTGTAGATACGCAGAGGCAATGTGGCGGCTACTGTTTCCATGTTTTAAAGCCGCTGCTGGAACATTTGGAAGTCGTCCAGAAACTTTGGCAGTCCTGTGATGCAAGTAAGTTGTCGAATACGGAATCCAGGCTGGACAAGATCGAAGGTCAGATGGCCACACAAGCAGAAGTATCAAGCAGCCATGGCAGTGCAATCGCGGAAGTTAAGCAGCAATTGTTGGAGCAAACTAATTTAACGGCCAAATGCAAAAAAGTTCTCCATAAGCCGTTCCAGCAAATCGGATCCAAGTTTTACTATATAGAGCAGCAAGAGAGGCTCAATTGGTTTGCCGCAGCACATAAATGCTCGGAACTTGGCGCCCATCTGGTCGCTCTAGATGATCAGAACGAACTGAATGCAATAGTTCCATTCTTGACTGACAAAAACTCTTATTGGACTGATATCAATAGCCTTAGCGAAAAGGGGATTTACCGATCGCTATCAACTGGCGTGCGAGCCAAATTTCTGCGCTGGCATCTCAATGAACCTAATAATGCTTCGGGTAGAGAGAACTGCGTTCATGTGTACAAATCATCGTTTCTCATGAATGATGCCAATTGCGATATGGAGCATCATTTCATTTGCGAATCATTTGATGAATAGAAATTTTCTATAGGAAATAATGTTTGCTTTTGAATAAATGATTTATGCTGGAAAATTGTCTTGTTCTTAAATCTTTTGCATAAGAATTCGCTATGGATTAAAGCTTGAAAAAAAAGTTAAAAGAAAATAAGAAACAAGTTGCAAGCGCTTCACTAAGAATTAGGATAGACGGATGGATCGATATATATAATAATATATTTTGATGAAGAATAATTTTATTCCTTTTTGTAACGGAGCTTAATGTGTTTTTATTCTTGATGCAGACTTAAAACTGACCTTTTGTAACTCTAAAAGAAATATTAGTTGACATTGCCTGACTTGTCTCTTTGGTTGAGTCTAGGGTCATGCAAGTCAAGAGGTCTTTTCTCGGAATCAAGTGAATATTTTGAAAAGTTGTTAAGCCATGGAAAATCTGTGATTCTAAAGCGATACTCCTACTCAATACCCACAGTAACTTTACTCAACAAATAAGACTGCTCTAGTCGAGACTGCCCGACTAGATATACCTGAACCCTCCATATTCCATTCATTCTTTCGATTTAGTATAATTGACTTATAAAAAATCAATTTCAATTAAATTCATTTTAATAAATTATAATTTAAATACATTTTCAATTGTTATTAGAAATACTGGTAAACTAATTTCGCTAGCTGCCCGATTACTAGAAACGTATCTTGTTTCGATTGGGACGCTTGACGAGACTCTTTCGCACTTCAAGTTTTTTGAGTTGGCTTGTCGCTTGCTTCTTGCGCTGCACCTGGCCCACGACCTTGCGGCGTGCGCGATTGCGTAAATAGTAAACCTCACGTATGAGACTGTGGCCCTGATCCTCGTCCTTTAGCGTGGCCGAGAACTCATTGAAGTAGTTGCCGCCAATGGTCAAGGTCTCGTCGATCTTCATATAGGGACCATAGAGCGTGGTCATGGGCGGCCAGTAGCCGGATCGATAGGAGCCCAGGGGATTGCCGGTAATTACAAAGTTTGTCCATAGCTCGACCATACGATGGGCCATTGTCATGTCGGGTGGGCTTAAGCGCTTGACATGATCCGGATAGGGAAACAGATAGAGCGCCTCGTCGGTGAGTGAGACGCCAGCCTTAAAGGGACTCTGCATGTTCGTCTCCTCGTCCATGTCGCGATATCGATTGAACTCGCCCGCATAATCAAAGGAATAGAGAAACGTGTTCTCCGGATTGTGTTTGTTGTTCATGTTCAAAGCCAGCAGCACGGGCAGCTTATGATTTAAGGTGCCCGCGACCTGAAAGAAATGTGTGTTTAGAATACAGAAGTTATTTTATTTATAGACTCTGACTCACATCAATTAGCCGTGGAATCAGAGTGTTGAAAGTTCCGTTCTCAAGCAGCTGGCGATTGAAAAAGTCGTGGGTGACAAAGCTAGTCAGCAGCATGGTCTTATCGGTGCCCACCACCTGGCGTATGACATGATCGATATAGTTGTACGTATTGTATTCATCATCTGGTATCTTGCCCTCAAAGTCGTTCTCCACTATTTCGTTTAGCACACGTGTGCCCGCATTCTTGGGACAGCCGCCCATGGCGGGATAGGAGAAGTTCGACTCCAGCATGAGATCATATGGATGCTTGGGCAGCACCCCGCTGGGACCGCCAATTGTGAACTGTATGCCACCCGTGTGACCAATGCCCAGATCAGATTTCTCGAGCTACCAATAAATTAATATGTAGAACAGAATAAGAAACAGAATGAATTAAGAGAGATTTCACCTACCGCATGATCCATGAATGCATTCAACAGCTCCAAGGCGCTCAGCTCCATTAGGCATTTGTTGAGATCGCGCACAGTTACCATCTGGCAGTCGGCCTTCTGGGCAATCTCCTGGGCATGCTTGCGCGGATTGTCCTCCAGGAAAATGGGCATAATGGCCGAGCCGGAATGATAAATCACTTGACTGAACAGGCCACGCTGCACCATCGGCGAGAGGGTGAGCAGGTGAGCGATGGCCGCACCACCCACCTGTCCAGCCACCGTGATGCGGCTCGCATCACCGCCAAAATACTTAATAAAGTGCTTGACGAATTGCAGGGCCAAGAAGATGTCGAGCACGCCGGCATTGCCGGGTATCTCATCGGTTTTGGTTGACAGAAAGCCGAATGGTCCGAGTCTATACTGTGGCGTCACCAGCACTATATCCTTCTCCAGCAGATAGGTGGGCGGCGCCTCCGAGTTGCTGCCCTCATAGAGGTACTCGCCGTGTATGTAGACCAGCACTGGCAGGTTGGCAGTCACGTTCGGCGTGGTAATGCTCATTGTCAGACAGTCCTCGACATCCAGCACATCGTCCAGCTTTAGCAGCGAGTCCATCGAAACGACAGACGGACAGCCAATTTTCTCAGCTGTCGCATCCATAACATCTTCCCAGGGCTCAATGGGACGTGGCGGCTAAAACGAAGCAGAACAATTAGATTCCGATGATTGATGGGTTTCCTGCACGAACAATAGACTTTGCCCTAATTAGTGTACGGAATTTATTGTTTACCAATCAAGCGAAATTTCGTAGCTTAACGATTCTTAAAGGTAGAGATGCTACCAGCAACTTAGCTCTGATTAGGTCTTGGCTTACATAAATATTTATGAGCTGCGTGAATGTTTTCGTTGAGCTCATAAATGGCTTAAAGCTTTGGGTGAAATGTTCGTCGACCAGAAGAGTTGAGTCAACGAAATAGAACCGAACGTCTAGCATTATTTATGATCTTTAGAGAAACTTTATATAAATCAGTTGAGTTGAAGATACACTAAACCTTGTATTAAAAGTTTCTATATGAATCATTTGTTTGCTAGAAAATTTTAAATAATTTATGAATTTTGAATTGAAATTAAATGCTCCAATTAGAATAAAATTCTTGAGGGGCTTAAGTAACCCTTTAACTAAAGTAAGATTCAACTAAGAGCTAATTAAAATTCTATTCTAAATTACTTTCTTAACTCTCTCTCTCTCTCTCTCTCTCTCTCTCCCACTCCCTCTCTCCCTCTCTTTCTTTCTTCCACTCTCTCTCTCTCTCTCTTTTCAATTGTATAGACTCTCTGAACCCTTGGGCTAACCTACCTTAAAGCGATGCTGTCCAGTGGGCGGCTCAGCGTATCTGACGTCCACAAACTGCAATACTTCGCGCTTGGTCCACGCCGTCTCCACAATTTTGCCCTGAATGGCGCCCAGCTTGGGCAGCTCCACAATCGTATCCTTTTCCTCATCGTACAGTCGGCCGCGTACTCGTGCCTCTGCACCGAATGCGAGCAGCGCGCAGAGAACCAAAAATTGCATTTTGGACATTGTGAAGCTGGCCAAGATGCGACAGCGCTCGCATAAGTACGAAACTCAACTGATCTGCGACAGCAGTTGGCGATTAGATTTTAGTCCGATCGCTTTGTCTGGCCACAGTAAAAGTTTCACCCCGGTGCGCGAATACTGCTAAGAAACAGAATGCGAAATAGAAAATAAAAGATCAAAATGAAAAAAAAACAAAAAATAGAAAAAAAGAAAAAACAAATGCTCACCTACGTTGCGCTGCTGTAGACATCACATTATTTTACATTTCTGCTACCAATTAATTTGCTGGACACTATTTGTGCTGTTTGCTCTGGTTTCTTGAAGCGGCTCTGATAAAAGCCAAATAAAAGTAAAAGGGAAATTTGACAGCAATTTGCTAATGGCTTTTTAGGTTCGCTCCGGAGGTCACTTCTAATTAAGAATTGAACTAATTTGCTAAGCCGCAGATCGATTAAACTCTTTCCCCGCATCTTGGTGGATCGCTCTCGAGCCCCTGCGGCTCAAGCTAATTTCAGCGAACACACACTTAATACGAGTTGGCCAAGAGCAAACAGCAAACAGCAAACAGAGTTGGGAATTACCATTAAGGCATTGCCCGTCTGTTTGTTCTTCGCACAATGAAAGTCGGCGCCTCGCATCGGATTGATTAGGTTCAATTATACTTTCAGAGCTGCGGGCCAGAGATTATTCCCATTTAAATTTTAGATATTTTAATTTGAAAATTTTTGCATTCGATGAATTTGCTGCTACTGGTTTTTATCTTAAAATTAATCATTCGTTGCGGTGGGTGAAAGTATTTACCTTGCTCTATGGTTTTGCAAATAGAAATGACCTGGCCTGGACGCACTCATTAAACAGCTCAGACGCGGGTTCAATGACCTTTTGAACTAATACTTATGTATATGCTTAAACTTTTTAACATAAGAAACTTTTGTTATAACATATGTAAAATAATTTAACATAAATTAATTAATTATAGACAAAGGTTATAACTTAATAATCTGAAGTCATTTAAGTGTACGTCACGGCTGTTTAAGCAGGAGCTAAGGCTTAAAAACCGTTATTAAAAACAAAGGAAAAAGTGTATACAAAATATACAAAATTAAAAAATTCTAAAAAGTTTTATAAGAGAGATGAAAAAGTATTGATTGATGGAAAAATAAAAGATTATAAATAGAATTAAATAATAATAAAGAGATTTTAAATATAATTGATAAATATAATAATAATTTAAGAATTGTATATTAGAATATTAAAAACTTTTAACTCACGAATACAAAAGTTTATAAAAGTTTTTAATATTCTAATATACAATCTGTTTTTTGCCCTCTCGTAGAACCCGCCATTTATACCTATGTACATATGTCGTTCTACGCTTGATGGTATCTGAGCTCTGAGCTAGTAACATGCCACCAAGGCTAACTCATAGTTCATCTTCGACTCAGACTCGGCTACACACAGCAGCAGCGTAACTATCTTGCTAAAGAAATTTCCTTGGGTATTACTCAGCCAATTGGAGTCAAGACTTACTATTCCAATTTCTATCATATAATTTACCTTGCTAGAACTGAGAAGTGGAAATGTTTGCTGATAAGTTCCAACTTCACACTTTTCATATTTGAATCATTCAGACCTATTCATTACTCATTATTCCACATCCCAAGTTAACCAATTAAGAAACAGCAATAATATTTATTTATTGAAAAGAAAATGTACTTTACATATTTGCAAATATCTCTTGATAGATGCTAACAAAACTTAATGAAATTGAAATAAGGCAGTGATTGCTTTTTATATATATTTCTAGATGCTAAAACGCTGATATCTGCGCATAAGCTTAATCCGTTGTGGATTGTTGTCGGAATACATGTGATTATCGTCTGGCTGGGCATAGGGATAATTTTCTGGCGCTTCTTCAGGTGTTGCTTCCTGTTCAGCACTTGCATAGTTCTCGGGGTTGTAGCGATTGTTGAGCTCTGCTACCCAACTGTTGTAGGCTTTGACATAATCCTCGTAGCTAGGATAGGCACTTGGTTCTGGCGGGGTTTCCTCATCAGTAGGATATGGCTGTTCACCTCCTTCTGGCTGTTCTCGCTCTTGCTGCCCTCGCTCTTGCTGTTCTCGCTCTTGCTGTTCTCGCTCCAGCTGTTCTCGTTCTTGCTGTTCTCGCTCCAGCTGTTCACGTTGCTGCTGCTCGCGTTCGTGTTGCTCTCGGGAATCTTGATCGCGTTCCTCCTGTGCACGTTCCTGTTCCTCGCGCTCCTGCTGCTGACGTTGCTCCTCCGAGTCCGTGGGCATCATGTGTGGCTGTTCCTCTCGGTCTGTCTGCTCGCGCTCTTGTTGTTCACGCTCCTGCTCTCGCTCTTGCTGCTGCCTCATTTCGTATTCACGCTGTTGCTGCTCACGCTCATCCTGCTCGTCGTCGTCCACAGGATGCCTAGCCTCGTTCTCGCGCTCTTGCTCCTCACGTTGTCGCTGCTCTCGCTCAAATTCTTCTCGCTGCCGTTGCTCCCGTTGCAGTTCTGCTTGACGTTGTTGCTCTTCCCGTTGACGTTCCTCTTCTTCATGCAAAAGTTCCTCCTGTTGCTGTTGGTCTCGCTCCTGTTGCTCAAGCAGCTTCAGGTCGCGCTCCTGCTGTTCCCGCAGTAGCTGTTGCCTGCGCACCTCCTGTTCCCTTGCGTAGTAATCGTTGAAAGCTGGCTGTCTGAACTCGGGCTGCTGGGGTGGCCTATAAGGCTGTGGGGGATAGTACGGACGTCTTGTTGTCGTTGTCGTCGTGGTGGTTGTGGTGCTGGTGGTATTGAAGTACTGGGCATATATATTGGGCACATTGATGCTCTCGCCAAAATGATGGTCTAGCTCCAAAATGCTTTGTCGTGAATTGGTAAAACGCAAAAATGGACCGTACTCCGAGGATGCCTTGGGCCAGACGTTTGGGTTCGGATTCGGTATGCCAGTCTGTGCAAAGTTAACCCACATGGAAACGAGGGCGCGGGCAAGTGACTTATCCTCGGGATTCAAATTGCTAGCATCTTTCGGATAGGGAAACAGATAGACACTGTCGTCACTGAGCGAGGCATCCACGCCGAATGGCAGCGGATTGTCAAAGTGCGCAAAGCGATGATACTCGCCGCGATAGTCAAAGGTGTAAAGATATGTGGGATTCTTCTTGTACGACGGACGGATCGAGTAGACAACGGGTGCCCGATACAATATGAGATTGCTCAGCTCCACCAAGCCCTGAGACACACTGCGAGCACTGATATAACGTAGCTGCTCCGGCGTGAAAATCTCACGTACAGCCAAATCGTGCCACATCTTATGTTGCTGTGGCGGGGCTGTGTGTCGCAGCACCACATTGATGTAGTCGCTGATATTCTGCGACTGCAAGCGCTGTATTTGATCATAGAAACCTGATGAAGGAAAAGGAAAAACATAAGGATTTATATAAAGGATTTCCAATCGGGGGTTCTACTGAAAGTCTGTAGTACATCGGAAACACTTACGTGACACAATGAAGGCGCTGGCATCCTTGGTGGCGCCAATGACTGCGGGCTTCAACGTATTGTTGGCACTGTTGCTGGCGACAAGAGCTGCAGGATGCTGAGGTAGATAACCAAGGGAATCGCCGACAACCAGCTTGAAGCCTCCGAGGGCGGTGAGGCCGTGCGGTTCATTCTGTTGCAGCAACTGCCAAAAGATGTTAGCCAACTGGGATGTGCGCAAGCGACTCAGGCATTCGTAGAGCGGGCTTAGATTGCGGCCAGCGGTGGGACAGCGAGCGAGCTGAGCAAAGGTGGCCAGCGTGTCCAGTGGCCTTTCGTCGATCAGATAGGGATTCAGGGCAGTGCCCGACTGCAGAATGAGCTGTTGGAACAGGTGCTGTGTTTTGGGGCTCAGGCTGAGTGCATGGGCCAGCGTGGCACCGCCAGCCTGTCCGACGACCGTGATTTGGTTGCTCGCTCCGCCAAAGTAACGAATGTTGCGCTGCACCCATTCGAGGGCCTGGTGCAGATCCGACAAAGCCACATTTCCGGGCAGCTCATTGGTGAGGGCGGCCAGAAAGCCGAATGGCGCCAATCGATAGTTGATGGAGACCAGGATCACATCGTGTTCCAGCAAATAGTCGGGTTGCGCCTCCTCGGAGCCGCCATCGAACAACATCTCGCCGTGCACGAAGACCAGGACGGGCAACTCGCGGCCTCCGGCGGGGGAATAGATATCCAGAGTAAGGCAATCGTCAACGTTCTCACCGCGCGCTTCTGCCACCTGCAGGCGCTCTACTTCCGGAAACTGGGCGCAGTTGGGGCTCGATTGGGTTGCATTGATGATCGGCACGTAAGGCGCTGTTCTAGCTGCCTGGAAGCGTCCCAGGCCACTGTTCACCAGAGCGTAACGTATGCCCAGAAACGCATCGATGGGTCGGTTCTTAATGTACTGATAGCCGCGTAGACCAAACACTTGACCCACGCCGGGCACATGGACACCGCCACTTGGGGGCGGTGGCGGTGGGGTGGTCTCAGCCTCCATCTGCCAAGGAGCCGCCCTCAAAGGCTGCGGCGTAAACACGCCCTGTAGCCAAGCTTCCCTCTCGCTATCGCCATGTACCTCCTCGAACTGGGCGTGGCATGCGCCCAACACCAGCAGCAGCAGTAGCTGCCATAGCAGCCGACTCGTCCCAGTAGGCAGTTCCATGTTGTGATCTCCCTGGTGGCTAAATTGATACTGATTTCGGATTAATGGCAGACAGTCGGAAATCAAAAGTTCAAACCTAATCGCAAGTTACTCGACTCATCAATACAGAGAAACAAACACACATACACACACACACACTTGCCAATGGGGAGATACAAATAGAGGCATAGTTCTAAGTAGTTCTAGTTCTCGTTCTTGATGTCGCCAGCCTTAATCTCGTCTTGATGACAGTTTATTTTGTTGTTGCTGCAATGCGCCAGATTCGCCTATCTGGAAGAGCCAGTAACACAGAGTCGACAGTTGCTGCGGGGTTATCGCTACTTTACTATACGGTTGCCTATTTCTGGTACTCATCTTGCACAATTTACTAAGAAATTTGTATTCAATTCATTTTACCTCAATGGGTAATTAAAAGGGCTGCAAATGCCCGAAACCGGAATTTTCTATTAATTATTTTCGATAAGCAGCAGCTTCAAATGAATTCTAATTTGAATTGATTTCAAAACACACTCAGAAGATTTTGAATCAGACAGGCTAAAGCTATAAATCAAATGCCAAGGTTCATTGCTGTTTACAAAGTTAATTTCAAGGCAGACTTCTGACAACTTGTAGTCCTAGAAAAATGGTATTAGTATAGGTTTATATATACTCTATTTACTTGTGTTCATAAAATATAAACCAAAAGAAAAGTGTCTACTTCCATTGAAAAATAAAAAGATGTAAAATAGAATGAAAAGTTTACCGAGATAGTTGAGCCTCTAAAAATATCAAAGGAGCGTTTAGGATATATCTTGCATGAGCATTTGCTTATGCTGAAACTCTGTACAAAGTGGCTGTCGCGCCAGCTCTCAATCGCCCAAGTGCACCGTGTCACAAATCAATGAAAACGAAGGCAAAATTGCATGAATTTGGTCCCGAATTGCTTTCGCATCCATCGCATTCTCCAGGCCAAGGCATACAAGGCATTCAAGCCATTCAAGGCATTCAAGATACTTTTAAAGTTTCTCTTTAAAAAAAACTTTAGAGTAACTTAAAATCAATTTCATATGCATATAAACATAGACTTTATATATATTCAACTTGTTATTCACTTAGTTTCCATACTTACCTCCAAATTTGTTTATATATTCAGAGTTTTGTTAAAGACCTTAATTTAACAATAATAAAATATAAATCGTAATTTGTTTCATAATATAATATTCTCTATATTTTCATTTAATAATCGTTTTCGGTTCATTTTTCATTTTTGTTGTTGTTGTTTCAGTATGTTTCTATAATAATATGTTATAATTAAGAATCGTCATTTCATCTAAATATTTCAGTTATAATAGTACAATATAATAATTTTTTAATAATATTGTGTTAAATTTGTTTTGTGTTTCGCTTTTGAATTTAACACTTGAATGCGCTGTTCTCGCTGTTTTTTTTTTCTGCTGCTTCTGCTTCTTTTTCATTATTTATTTTTTTTTTGTTTTATATTTAGATGCTGTTAATTGTAAATGTTTCAATCATTTGCTTAATCGTGCCTCTGCGAAGTCAAATTTTCGTTCTGATTCCCTTCCTCATTCTCAATTTTTTTCATTTATTTATTTTATTTTTTTTCATTTTTATGCTGATTTGATTATTCAATCAGAATTTTTTTAGTTTTGTTTTGACATTTGTTACTTTTTGGGTCAGATTGCATTTGGTTTTGCGATTAAGCTTGAAGAATCGCTCTCTTCGACAACTATGTATGGATGTATTAATGTAGGTAATCGCACTTAAGTACGAGTATGTTTTTCTTTTCTTTTCTTTTTTTTTTTTTTGTTAAATCAGAGGACTAGGAAAGCTAAAAGCAATTGTATGTAGTATGTATGTATATATCTGTTCGTCTATATGTATATATATGTATATATATACATATACATATATGTTTTGTATTTAGGTATTTTGCTTTATAAAGATCTTGTATATGCCCTATGTGCGCGCAGACGGTAGATCGAAAGTAATTGAATAATAATAAGAAGAATTAATAAAGAAATTCGTAAAATATTTGTAAACTTCAACTGCATTACGTATATTGGGGTACAAAGTTTTCATGTTCTGATCGTCGTCAATGATCTCAAAGCCTTAAATGCGTTTTCTTTTCTGACGAAACTTGTGCGTAATTCGATATACATTCACATATACATATACATATATATATGTATATATGGTAAATGTTCAAATAAATTGTCAATAAAGAAATGCAGAAGTTCCATTGTTTTGTAACTCGATAGATCTATAAAAGTTGATAAATATTCATTTCACTTAAATGCAATACGTTTAGGAACTTCTTAACAAATAATTGCATTTTAACAAATAATTACATTAGCATCTTACAATAGAGATTGATGTACATACAAATATATAGTTCTAAATAATATGTTAAGTTGAAAAAAAAAAACAAAAAAAAAACCTGGGAAATTTTCTTTTTTTTTAACCGTTTGCTTTTCTCAAATTTACCTCGTGTTAATAAATTTTCTTTTATTATTGATAAATTTTTAATGTTTTTATTTGTAGCTCAGTCTTTTACTAACATTTGTTTTTTTTTCTCTTTTTTTTATTTATATATTTTATGTATTAATTATAAGAAATTGTTCTGAAAAGTATTTTTTATGCTTATGTCTTCTGAAGCGTTTGGCTGAACTAAGTAAAGTGCGGCTCAATACTTCTGGCGGGCTCAAAATGTTTCAAATGAAAATACAAAAAACTTTTGGAGTTTTTTCGAGATTAGAAAAAAAATTAATAGAAAAATCAAAATATCGTCGTTGACATACCTACTATGCGTTATATATATGTATGCTAGGTATGTGGCAGAGGGTATCGAGAAAGTAAGTGTGTGTTCGTGTAGCTCTATAGTTGCTTGGAAGTACCGTTCTGTGAGTTCTGTCAAACTACGTTTCGTAACTTATTTGATTAAATATGTATTTCTTTTTTGTGTAGGTATACGCTATATATACTCATATTGTTATTATGGCTTACTCTTCTTTTTTTCATTAATTATTTATCGTTTTTTGTTTTGCGCTACATTTTCAACAATTTAAATTTAAATTCAAATTCAATTTCAAATTGAAATGTATTTTACATATTTGTAAACGCCAAAGAATGCATAACATACTTTTAATTATTTGTGCTGTGTGTGAAGGTGTGTGTGTGTGTATCTGTTTTGGCCAAAATATATATAATATATATACATATATGTATATAAATAAATATATACACATACATATATATATATATGCATGTTTATAGAGAAAATCGATTTTGTGTTGTGTTTTTTCTTTTCTTCGAATGAAAGGTTATTTATTTGATCATTTTCAATGTATTGTTTGTCAATTATTTACAGAGTCTCACACATATATATAGATATATATATGTGTATGTATGTATATGTGTATGTGTGTTTATATATAGTTTAGATTTGTTGCGTTATAAAATCTTAACATAATTATATAAATTGATTTCTCGCAAGTGTTTTGAGTAAAATGCATGCGATTACGCTGCAAGTTAATAGCGGGCTACTTACAAATTAAAAAACCAAACGCTTCGTGTCGCAGCTAAATGCAAGACACGCGAACCGAACACCGAACCGGAAACGGAAGCGGAAACGGAACTCGTTACCGTTACCAGTTCGGCATAGACTAATTTTAAAACGATTTAGGCATTTGAATCTACATTAGTTCGCTTTCATGCTCATAAATAATATATGGTAAATGTAATGCTTAAATCTAATTAGTTGTTAATTCTTAATGTTTGTTTTTGTTTATAATTTAATGCCTGTTAATAATATACTATACTGTTATATGCATATATATATATACATATATATATATATGTATTTATATGTTATTTTATGTAAGAAGCACTTGAATATATATCGTTTTTAATGTTAAATGAAAACTTGAGTGTATGTGTATGTTTTGTGGTTTGTTAATAATAATATTAATGTTTTTTATCATTTTCTTTCCTTTTGTTTTCCTCTCGCTAAGTTGTTATATGTAGTATTTGTTGTTGCTGTTGCTGTTGTTTCATACATAACATACAATTTGTATCTTATCTGGAGAAAGTTAAAAATCTTTGCTTAACATTAAAGTATGCCTCATTATCATAATCATTATCATTATCGTTATCATTGTTATTAAATATCATAATTATCATTTGCTGCATACCTAAAAAGTTGCTTGAGTTACGTTTTTGCTATCCATGTTGCATGTCTTTATGTTTATCTAATAACTGTTATACGATCTGTTATACGATTAGTACTTCATGGCATTTGTCTCACAAGTTTTGCATTTGCTGAAAGATTTCACAAATTAATTCGTGTCACTAGTAAAATATTGTTTTTTTTTTATTCTTTTTCGATTTTCTTTGTTTTGTTTTGTTTTTCGTTTTAAAAGCATTTGGAGACAATTTGTCTTCTAAAGTATTTTTGTAATTGTAATTTATGTATGTATGTACTTATAGGTAATTTTTATGCATCATCTATGTGTGTCTGTGTATAATCATTAATTTTAACCGCTCTTCATCTGACTATTCTCACTGTTCTGCAGGCATACTCTGTAAAACCTTTTTTAATTGTAGCTTGAATTACTTAATTACAATACTCGTCATACTCTATAAGCAAGTATATATAACTATTTGTAAGTGGTATGTAAATGTAAAGTGTATAAAAGTTAATGATCTGATTTAATTTTTCAGTATATATATGTATATACTTGTATGTAGTATTTACTTGTAATGCAATGCTATATAAATGTAGTTCTAGATTTTTAGTTGAGTTCTCTATTATCATATTATGTATTCTACGTTTCCTTCAATTCTATGATCTGCTATTATATCATTTCTGTTTGTGTTCTTGTTTGTGTCTGTTGTAATTTAATTTATAATTTTTACTTATTTAGTACGTTACTTGTTTTGTATTGCTTTTGATGTAGTTCGACACTTGATATCAAAAAACTGAAAACAACAAAATTAAAAATAAAAGCAGAAAATAAATTTATATTTTATAAATTTTTGTATAATTTTTTATTGTAACCAAATATAAAATTTAAATTAATAAATTGTTTTATTTACATAAATAATGAAGCTTAAGCAAATTATAAATGCACTCAAATAATTTTTATATATTTATATATATATATATATAACTTAAAAATTGTGTCTTTGGCTCTAGAAATGTGTAAATTGCGCCAAATAAATAAATGTTTTATTTTCTTTTAGAATTACATACTTTATATACGGTTTATTCTAAGCTAACTTGTATATATAGTATATATATATTTAATCTGGTTTTGTTCTTCCATTCTTTATACATTTGCTTTGATTTAGATATTACTACGCTTTATTTTCGTTCGTCATATATGCAATACAGAACGTTATGTTAATATTTAATTTAAAGTTTGTTTTTGTTTTGTTTGTTTGTCTTGAATTGTTTGTTTGTTTTTGTTTTTGTTTTTTTTTTCACTTTAAGCTTTATACAAAATATCTTTTCTCATTTGTTTGGCTTAGACTATGAAAGAGAAACGTGTTTCACTTAGCAATTCAGCCAACGACCTACTCTTGAATATTTGCAAAAATTTCGATTTTATATTCTAGTATAGTTGTAAAGTCTCTATAGCTAATGTTACGTTATGCTTTTCAATATCTTTTGATCGATCACTTTATTCAAAACTGTATTAGAACAGAAATGCAAATCAAAAAGAAAAATAGATTGAAGAGTTAATCCTCGGAAATATTTGTTATAAAGAACAAATTTTGTGTATAGTATCGTCAAAAACGGTTTAATTTCTATAAAAAACAAAATCAGATCAAAAGCAGGTGTATAAAACTGGAATAGAACAATGCATGTTTTCGGTATTATTCGTTAGCAAAATGGGCTCTTAACGCATTCCTTTTCCCTTCCCTATTTATGGCACATATATCGCACATATGTACAGTTATACATCTCACTAATCGTATTGCGTATAATGCTATACATTTTATACAAGTTTCGTTATGGTTAGTTCAATTGTTTATAAGCATTGCTGTTGAGAGCGCGAAAAGCATAAGGCTGCAAATCAAATTGACCGATAATACGTAAGTCGAGTAGTCTGAGATTTCATAGGACAAACAAAGTTGGTTTCTGCCTAGGTATTTCGGTTTGCTATTTAAATAGTAGGTATCGTGTGTTTTAGAAAGTCAACTACTGTTAGCCTTATATATAACTATATATATATGTATATATATATTTATATATATATGTATGTATATAGGTTTTTGAATAAAGTTATGTCGTGAAATGTAAGCTGTTGGCAGTTCCTTTAAAGCTTATGCATATCTTGATTGACAAAAGAAATGCACAATTCAGTTTCTATGTACATAGATTGTAATCGTTATCAAGAGTCAAGGTAAACAAACGTGACAAAGCAAAAACAGGAGCAACAATTTTGATTAAATATTTGTATGTATGTATGTACTTAGTGTGTGTATTACGAGTATATCTTATATATGTAAAACTAATTTGTGTTTGCTTTCAATTTTCATTTTTCTTTTCTTTTTTTTACTATTTTGGTATTTTACTTATTCATAAATCGGTAATAAGCGTTTCGTTTTTTTTTTAATTATTTTTTTTTTTACTTTTGTTTTTTGTATATTTTTACTATTTTTTTCTGTTTGTTTGTTCTTGTTTTAAATGCAAAAAATTGTATGTACTGTATAATATTTTTGTAAGTGTTTTAATATGGGTGATTTTTGTTTTGTTAAATACACAACTTTTCTTGTATTTCAATATTATTATTTACAAATTGCATCGGAAATCCCTAACTTTTTGCGTTTTATCATCATTCAAAAATTTACAAGTTCACTAATTTACGAATATTCTGCATATCTCTGTGTGGGAGTGTGAGTGGATGTGTGTCTGTGTCTGTGTGTAATAATTAACAATAATTTTACTTTTCTTTGTAGTTCTTGAGTTTTGCTTGACAACAAATTTTCCTGCTTGATGCCTACTCACACTTATCCATAGTCGTATAATTAGCAGCTCTTGGTATATGTATGCATATATATATCTATATATATATATATATCTATATA
The DNA here is from genome assembly GCA_037075265.1 of Drosophila nigricruria. Lineage (NCBI taxonomy): Eukaryota > Metazoa > Arthropoda > Insecta > Diptera > Drosophilidae > Drosophila > Drosophila nigricruria. The sequence goes on from JBAMCI010000150.1 coordinate 9,340,792, forward strand.
TATGTATATATAACTATTTATAAATATTGTGTATAATTCTCATTGTTGTTGCTGCTGCTTGTGTAGATATATATGTGTATCATAAATCTTTAATAATTTCAAAAATGCAAACTATTCACTTTATTGCGACTAAGTTTAGTTGGGTGAATGCGCGAATATCCCATATATACTATAAGTATGCACCTACATACATACATACATATGTCTTATTAGCAAAATCAAAACAAAAAACTGTCTCAACTGTAACTGCACTATATACGTATGCAAATATATATATATATATATATAATTACTAAGCCATGCCCGTTTATCTAGTAAGCAATTTCATGTCATTTGCCCAGAGGATTGTCCCAGAAGTTCCCTTAAATAATTTATAAAATTTTTTAAATATAAATGTAAATATTTTTTGGATAAATTTAAACGAATTCATAGCATAATAAATTATATAAAAATATTTGTATTCATATATAATTCGTAAAATAAATAGTTTTAATTTTTTTTTAAATTTATTAAACTAAAAAAATATATAAAAAAAATATTTAATATTTTGTAAAAGTTTATTAAGCATAATATAAATTAATTACAAAAGAAATCCCTATCAATACACATCAGTTGGCATATTGATATGGAAATCGGTTAATATATACTCCAAAGACAATCCTCATCTATATTTAACTGCCCACACGCACTTGAATCGATTGGCTTTACTATTATTTTGCTTTTTGCACTATTATAAGAATGCTTTTGCATTTGGTAATCTTAATGTAAAGTCGCATCTAAAATTGGCAAAAATTATATATGTATAAACTCCAAACTTTCTATGGCTATAAAATGTGTGAGTGTGTGTGTGTTAGCTTTTGTCTATGTATATAAATGTGTGTGTGTGTGTGTGTGTATCGCAGGCTAATATAATTTACAGAAAGTACAAATTTCACATACTATCGATACGATTTGTGAGCTATATATGCAGGTTTGTATATATATATATATATGTTAAGATTGCTACAAGTACAGTTAGGAGTTAGGAGTTAGAATCGATTGACGCTTTTGCCGCTAATACATCTCATTCTCATCCCAGTCGACAGACTGCAGAACAAGCTTATCCAATTCCTTGGAGTCGCCGTTGCTGCTGTTGCGCCGTCGACGCTTGCGCTGCAGATGCGCCCACTTGCGGTTCAGCTGCGCCATCTGCGGCGTCGCAAACATGGCGGCCGCTGCGGCGCTCAGCTTTGTGGGCGTGATGGCATTGGACTTGGGCGTGCCGGGGCTCATGCTGAACAGCTCGCGATTCCCAAAACGAAATCGGCGTGGCGGTGGCAATGGTGGTGCAGTGGCGGCAGCTATCGCTAGCTGTGGCGTGTCGTAGGGCGGCGGCGGTGTAATCATGGCCAGCGATGAGGTATCCACATCGCCGTCATCCAAGTCATCCTCGTCCTCGTCATCGTCGTCATCGTCATCGTAGGGTTGCATATGGAATGTGGCATCCGAGTGGGCATGCCGAAAGGGTGCGGCTCGCGGCTCGTACAGCTCGTATGAGGGCGAACGTGGCATCAGCATGAAATGGGCGGCCGTTGGATCTGTTGGCGATTGCGGCTGTATGGGCGTGACGGGCATAGACTTGGCTAACTGTTTGCTGTTGGCCAGTACTTGATGGTGTTGTTGTTGTTGTTGTTGCTGTTCTTGCTGTTGCTGCTGCTGATGTTGTTGGTGCATTGGTTGTGTGGGCGTTGGCGTGGGCGTGGGCGTGGGCAACGCCTGGATGAGTGGCATCGATTTGGTGTTACATATCAATCAATCACGGTAAATGTAGCTGCAGTTCTTGGGGCTCTCCTGCGGACTGGGACTGCTCGATGGCGGAGCTGGACTGGAACTGCTGTTCGACATTACGGGCGACGAGCCGGAGCTGGAGTGCGGCTGCTGTTGTTGTTGCTGCTGCTGCTGCTGCTGCTGTGGGCTATTTGAACGGTGCTGAGTTACTGCAATATCGGAAACGGAGCAGAAAAAAAAGAAATAGAAACGAAGAGCAGGTCAATAGAGTTCAGTGCCCAGGTGTTGAGAGTGCTTATGCAAAGACACGACACACACACACACACACAAACACACACACACGCACGCACACACACACAAACACACAAGCTAGTACATGTTGCAACAACACAAATAGAGATAGATTCAAGGCAAATACGTATACACAAATACATCGAAACATACATATTTACTTTTGGTTTTTGTTTTTGTTTTTTTTTTTTATCAAATCTATTTTAAATAAGTTTTACATAACATTGAGTCCGTTGCAACATGCACAAATATACAGACACGCACACACATACGCAAATACACACGCAGATTGCAATTTAAAAAATATTCAAGAATACTATATATAAAAAAAAATATTTAGAAAAATTATAATACAATTTTTTAAGACCTAAGGAATTTTTAGGTTTTTAGTTTTTAAAGAGAATTACTTTTTTTTTTATTTTTTTTTTAAGGAAACATTTTTTGGTTTTTATTTAATATTTAAAAAAAAAATAAATATTTTTTAGAAAATGTTTGAAAAATAGTACAAAAAAAAAACTCAAACTATTTTATAAACAAGAATTCATTTTGTTCATCAAATACATAGAGAAAGACAGCAAAACAGACAGATAGAGTGAGAGATAGAGAGATATATAGACAGAGAGAGATATAGACAGTTTTGAGTTTGTGAAGGACAATGAAAATGGACAATTCAATTTCAAATTTATTTAGATTAATTCATTTAAGTCTTAGTGTGTGTGTTTGTGTGTGTATGTGTGTGTAGTACACAATCGACAAACTGAAAACAATGAAATGGAACAGAAAAACTTACCAATACCATGACGGGGCGGCTGTCTTCTTGCGCGACCAAGACTTCTGTTTCGTGTGTTTGTGTTGTTTACAGCCTAGGAGTGGTGATATATAATCTTTTTTTTATATTTTTTTCCTTTTTGTTTTGTAAATTGTATTTCTTATAAAAGAAAACTTGAGGAATTTGTACTTTACTTTAAGTGAAATAGAAACTAAAACTAAAAATTGTTTTATCTCTGATTTGGCTAACAAAACTTAAAAAAAAAACAAATGCTTTAAGGATCGAAATCAAATTCGCATCAAGCACTTAAGATCCAATGTTCAGTTCTCATATCAGCTCAATTGCCATAAAATTATAAAGATTCTATAAATTTTGGAGTATTTTTAAGTTCTCTGATCTTTGCCGAATAACCTAAGATCTTATGTAATTGTAATTAGCAAGCAATAAACTGAAAAAATTTGAATAGCATTACATTAAGTGAGTATTACGAGTAGTTCTATGTTTCTGTGTGGGTAATTGTATTAGATGGTATATTAGAAGTATTACAAATACATTTATCATAATCATATTGTGAATATGTAAGTAGCTAGGTTCAAATGCACACACATTCTTTGGCTAGTGGGTTTATCGTTTTGGATCGAGTGTAGTTTATCGCTAATACGCAAAGTGCTGGAACGCCCATGCAGAAGAAGAGTTCGAGAGTTGCCAGTCTAGGCAAGTGTGGATTGGGATTTGGGTTACAGAGCGAGAGACAGATAGAGAACAACAGGCACACACAGCTCATACACGCAGAGACGCAGGCATACGAAAGATCGATAATCGATATATATGGTCGATCGATTAACGATTACACAGAAATTGTAACCCTTCCGGTGGCAAATGGCAACGAAGCGTCGAGTTGGGCGCGGGCTGGCTGACTGACTGGGCGAAGTCTTTAAACTAAGTAAGAATTTCTTGTTTTTGTCTGAGATAAGTTGAATGTAATGTTTCTCGGTCTGTTCAAAAATCAACAAAAAATGATAAACTTGGCATTCCATAACGTAATTTACAGTTTTTACTCGTGAGAAAGAATCAAATTTCGATCAAACTGTGCTGGGTGTATAAGATATAAATAGAAAGAGAGAGAGAGAAGATTTAGAGGTGATCAAACCGAATTGCAGAGAAAATCATTCAACAAAATTTGGAGCAAAATTTGATTTTTTGCAAAATTACTTTTGAGTTTCGAATTTCAGTTGATCTCGCAATCGAGGGTATCCACACTGCAGCTATTGAGCAAATTTTGTCAGCCGTATCAATAAACGAATAAAACAAAAATTAAATTAAAATTTATAACCAAAGATGAATAAAAAACAAAAAAATTCAACAATTTCCAATAATAGAAAACAAAGCAAAAGTTAACTAAAATTTGCTTTAGTTATGCGTGAGTATTTACCATATTTTGGGTAATTAGTCCCTGACTGGTTTCAGCCGCCCCACTCCCGTCTCAAAGGTAAACCTAATGAAAAAGGGAAGAAGAAGAAAAGATAGATAGAGTTTTGGTATTTTGGTTGCTTGGTGTTGTCCACATTTGACAGTTGTTCGGCCATCAGCCATCATCGATAGATAGCCTCAGTGTATGTTAAGTATGTTTTGTATGTGAAAAGTAGTTCAGCAATAGAGTTTAGAGCTAAGAGTAGAATATGTCTTAGAGCAGAAAAGATTCAACTATACAAAATGCTTAGAGAGACGCCTGCAAAAGAATCGCAATCGCCCATGTCGATAGATTGGTGTATTTCTATAACGTCAGCGAAATCAAACAATAATTCGTACAATAAACAAACCCCAGACAAATGTACTTAAGCTGAGAATCAGAATTATGGAACAATTTACATGATTTTTATATATATACGTATATGGCGAGAGAGTACGATCATACTGATAGATATTCATGGGCATGCAAATGGGCTAATGGACTCGAACCAAGTTAGTTATGCACAACTAGATACAGTTAGATAATTATCTAGATACATATATATGAGAAATGGGATGATTGTGGCAGATGTTATATATGAGTTATGCTTGTTTAATTATATTGTTATTTTTATTTAAATAACTATAAATTTCAATAAGGTTTAGTGAGGTCAAATCAAAAAAATGAGTACTAAAAATTAAAAAATATTTAATATGCTTCATATAGTTATTTATTATAATAATTATTTAGATATATATAGTCCAAATGAAAGGTAATTTAAAATTGTTAAAAAAAAATAATTATTTATAATAATATTTTTGTATATACTTTAAACTATTTTATTAAAATTCGAAAATTTTCCAACAAATAAAAAAAATAATTATTGTCAATAATAAAATTTTTTTAAATTAAAAAAAAAAATAAAAATTATTATTAAAATAATATTAATTAAAATTAAAATTTTTTATTAATATTATATATTGATTTAAAATTCTTTGCATTTAAATAATATTTAAGCCTTTTAAACATATACTTAATGATGTGATTATTTAACAATAAATTACATTTATTATAAATAATTAAGTACATGAAGATGATAATAGACAATCAATAGAGAAAACATATATATGACATTTATAGCATGCAGCTAGGATGTGAGTAGTTTAATGTATTGCAAGACTTGAAAATAAAAATCAACTGAATAGAGTATGAAATGGCTGCTGGTGATGTGAACAGCATTTTATCCAAAGAGTGAATACGATTTAAGTACTAAAGTACACACAAACAGACATACATATAAATATATATATAGATACACAGTCACTCACACATTCATACACTCTCATACACACACACAGATAGATAGATAGATAGATAGATAGTTACAGAGAGTTGGAGACACGCACAACAAGTTGAAAAGTGAGTCTAAGAAATACACCAATCGACGATTGAGTGAGAGTTCAATCAAATACAAGCGCACCACAAGGATTCGTTTAAGTATATATACTAAATGTCAAAATGTCAACAACATCAAATAGAGCTCAATGGATACGATTAGAGATATTAGAGATCAGTATACAATGAAAATCAAAATCAAATCAAAAATATATATATATATGAAACGTAGTCAAACGCTTACAACAGGCACTACGAATTGTGGAACTAACCTTCTTGACGCTGCGCGTGGTCGAAAAGCCATCGCCGCGTCTATAGTTGTCGCCCTGCAAGTTAAAGCGGATTTAGTTTATGTTGCTCAATCATTGAATCATTGACATTCATCTCTAATGGGATGCTGGGACTCACCATCACCTGATGCGAACGCAGTGTGCCAAAGTTGTCCCGTCCGCGATATGTTTGCTGGGTATTATAGCCGTCTGGTTGGAACTGGAAGAGTGTCTCCGAGTTGGGGCCCTGGTGCATCTGGTGCATGGGTGGCTTGCGCAGTGTATTCTTTGGCGAGTGCATCCTGTTTTGCGGTGGGGGCTGCGGTAGTAGCACTGGCTCCGCATACGTTACCTCCTCCACCTGTGGCAACAGCTTCGGCTCCTGCTGTATGCGGCACGACGACGGGAAACTATTCAAAAAGAGCAGTTTAGCTAGCAATAGTAATAAAGCCAAGTATTCCAATAATGGCCACTCACCTGTTCACATTTTGACGCTGTTCAAAATATTCATATTCCGTATCCGGATAGGGCAGATTGTCATCCTCATCCTTGTGGCAGCGACGGCCACAGAAGTAGCCCGTAAAGAAGCCAACTAGCAGCGAGAATATCGAGCCGGCCAATACGGCCATAACCAGAGTCTCGACCGTATACTGTGCATTGATAATATCTGCAGAAATTTGGGGTCCTTCGATTAGTAAATGTAGTAAATAGAGAGTTTGGAATATGTTCCAATTTGATTATATAACGATACGATTTTGACAGAGTTTATCCAATTAGAACATCGAACATCACAACGAGTATACATATAAGAGATTTATGTTTTGTTTTGTTTTTTTTTTTCAGGATCATATTTGCAAGTAGGATTACGTGTACACATAGAATCCGTATTGTTTTTTTTTGTTTTTGTAACCACAGCAATAAACATCCAAACATCGAAAACACAACGAATAACGCCCAAAATAGCGCATGTTTTTATTTTTTTAAATGTTGAAACATCAATAAATGAAATGAAACAAGAAGAACATGAAGACAAAAACGAGTTAATACAAGGAACAACAGCAATTGCTTTAAATAGTTTTTTGGAGTTTGTACAAAAGTGTAGTTGAAGTATATAAAGTGAAAATTATTAGAGGTTAAATAACTTATAAAATGTTACGAGCATTTGGAATGGGTTAAAAATTTTATTAATATGATTGTTAACATATGAAATTGCAATATTTGAAAATGCAAGCAAAAAAAACTAAGTAACAGAGATCTTGTCGGTATTATCCGACTAGGAGATACCCTGACCACTACGCTTAGCTTCGTAATGGGTGCTGCTGCCTCTGCTACTTCTTTCGTAATCCCAAGTTTAGGTAATGAATTATAAAACAACTTCGAATTTGAGGAATATGTGTAGCTATCCCAAAATATTAGTATTTATCATCTGTTTAGTATAAATATCAGAGTTTGTTATCCTCATTTTAAGCTGTTTAAGTTTAACTATAAAAAATATGTCGAGAACTAGATTTGTTTCGATTTAAAGGAAATGGAATGAAGTATGAATATATATATAATCAAGCTTATCTAATCAAGACAGCTGTATAATCGAACGGACGTACAGAAGGATATGCTCAACCGAAGCAGTTCAACCTATAGATCATGTATATATATACTTTACAATGTAGGCCACGCCCTCTACTATTTACTACCCACATTTCTATAGAATAGAAACATCTGCTTATACACAAAGCAGCAATAGCTTATGGCATAGATATTTAAGTGGAGGCAAAATAAAAAAAAAAATAAAAAAATGTGAAAAAAGTGGGGAAAAAAAAATGAAAATACGTTTACTGTTAAACTGCATTCAAGTTGATGATAATAATAAAGCAACTAGAATAAAGTGCTGGGTAAATGTTGATTGAAATTGAAAAGCATAAAGTGGCAATAAGCAAAGGACAGATGTCAGCATAAAGGAGAGGTGAATGGGCATGCTGGCTTGGCTGGCTGGCTGGTTGGCTGGTTGGCAAGCACCTGGCGTGCAATAGGGGAAAAACCCAGAGTGATATGAAAATGTGATTTAAAAAAAATGACAAACGACGGGTAAATAAAATATATTTACATTGTGTGCTACAACAGAATCTGAATGATATTAAAACATGCAGTGCAAAATATAGAGCAAAATATATATATATATATATGTCTTACCTTCAAAGTTCTTATCAATATTGTCTATGATTTCCTGATCCTTGCTCTGGCGACGCGAATCCAGTAAATCCATGTCATTGCGGAAGCCCTTCTGTTCGCCCACATTGGCATCCTTTGAATTGATTTTGCCTGAAGCCAAATACGGTACAGTTAGAGCTTTAATTTGTATCTGTGTATGTATGTGTGTGTATGTGTGGGTGTGTGACTCACCTGAGGGGCAGGCTGCATGCTGACCGGTCGCCACATTCTGATAGAAATAGTTCTCCTCCAGCCAACGCGGCGCACCATGGGAGCGACACTTGCCAGCAATTTTGTCCCAGGCACAATACGGATCCTGCAATGCGACGCATTCGCTGCAAAGGGTAAGAGTGCATGGGCTCTTGAGAGGAATGCTCAAATGGCAATGGTGTAAACATATTGCAAATTGTGAAATGTAAAACGCCATAAATGCGCATAAAGTGCTAGCATATTGCACCAGCAACAGCAACAGCATCAGCAGCAGCAGCAACAGCTGCAGACAGAGAAATGGCTGGAGATACTGCTTCCCTCTCTCTATCTGTTTCACTAACTCCTGCTCTGTCTGCCAGACGTCGCTTGAAAGTCACGCAAATTGTTACATGAAATAAAAATGTCATTGTTCTTGCTGTTGCTGCTGCTGCTGCTGCTGCTGTTGCTGTTGCTGATGTTGCTGCTGTCGCAATTGCTGCTGCAGCTGTCGCGACGCGTCGCTTCAATCTGTTTCATATATATATATATATATATATTTCGTTTTTTCTCTGTGCTCAGCACAGGTGTATGACGCTTACCTGCAGCTGGTGATTTTGTCGTTGTGACATCGATGCAGTTGTATGGCTATCACCTGACTATCCGTGACAATGATTAATTTGCCATCGTCGTAGCTGCCATCTTTCGGTTGATCTGCGAATCGCATTTGATACAATGAAAGCTCGTTACACATTCCATTTTTAATTGACTCTTATTGGATGGGTCTGCTCCGTTGCACTTACCGTATTGCATAGTGCGCACAATTTCCAGATTTCGTATGGGCTCACTCTTGGGCAGCACATCGATCTCCTCAATGACCACCGATGTGACCTTTTCAGCCGAGTCAGCGGATTCGGCATTCACAGACTTTATAATTTTACCGTGATCTGGGTGAGTGAGGTACAAAAAGTAGAGGAATTTAATGAAAACACTTTAAGTAGAGATATTTGCTTTGATGTAAGTCATAGAGGTATTTATCTGATAAGAATCCTATTAGCAGGTACAGTAAATTGTAGTTTAGCTATTTTGTTTCTCATGTTTATAAATTATTTATTAAATTTTTTAAATAATTTGAATTTTAAAATTATTTTTTCAGACTTTTAGCTGGGATACTTGGATAAATACTATTCAAAATGTATTTAAAGAAATTCAAACTAATTTAGAATATATTTTTACACAAAATTATTCCATAGGAATTCAAAAAACTTAATACCAAAACAAAGTATATGAAATGATATACCATAAAGGATTTCAATATAAAGACTTAAGATTTCATAAGACTTTTCGTGTTTAATCTATTTAATAATAATATGTTTATAGCTTGTTATCTAAATAAATTTGTCTCATAAGAATAATATTCATATAAAATATATATTTCTATATTATATACCCGCCCATCGACTACACACAGGGTATTAACATTGATAATATCCATTGGGGGCGCATTCAGACACTGTTATCAACCATAACGACAATCGATGTCAAGCGAAAATTGACCCCGGGGACCCCAACAATTGGCCATGTTGAATGCGACTCACCTGTGCCAACGAAAATCACATCATACGTCTTGCCGCCGGGCGTTTTGATCTGTGCGTCTACCGCAATTTGTGTGAAGCGATAACTGTAAAATAAAGAAGGGAAAACAATATGACAAATGAAATTTCAGTGGGAACAAGCTTTAAGGTAAAGATTTATTAGATTTAATGTAGAAAAATAAGTAAAAAGTAGAATTTTTGTATATTTGGTAACAAATTTATGAATAATATAGAACTTTATTAGGCTATATCCAGTTGAAATACTATTTATGTGCTTTTAATTTCCTTTAAAATGTAGAAATTATTGATTGAGGCAAATCAAAGCATTGCTGATTTATAAAGAAACTCTCCAAAAATTATTGAGAAATTCATTCTATGGGCTCTCTCCTTTAACATTTCTGATAGCGTATAATAGATTGCATTTACGGCATACGCCATCTAGTTGCCTAGTCTTATCTAATAGTGTACTTAACAAAGTTTTTTTTTTTTTCTGTTCTATGCACAAATTGGAACCACAAACAACATGTCAATGCTGCCAGAGCTGAATGACACAACAGGACATTTTTTGGATAGGCGGTTGGTTTTTCGGTTAGACACCATTAATAAAGGACAGACAGCGGAGGGCAAAGAGAAAGAGAGAGAGATGGGCAGCTGGTCGCTGTAGCAATGGTGAGAATGACAAACAGAATGGCAGAAAACCACAACAGCGGTAGCAACAACTGCAACAGCAGCAGCAACAGCAGCAACAGCAACAGCAGCAACAATTGTATGTGTGTTTGTGCATTTGTATTTATATGTAAAAACATATTCGAGCGAACAACAACAAAAGACATGAAAATAAAAACGGAAATTTCTCTCTGATTTCACCACAAAAATGTTGAACGTTAGCTTTGCTGTTGTTGCTGGTGTTGCTGTTGTTGTTTTTGTCCTTGTTGCAAGCAACATTTGTGGCTGTGCGCTTGGCTGCCTTGTCTATTGTTGCTTTTTGTGCAACTGTTTTATGTATTTGAGCTGTGTGTCAGTTGTTGCCTCGATTTAAATGCAAATGCTCGCCATGGACAACTTTAGCAACAGCAACAGCAGCCAGAGCAGCAACATCAAATGGGCCCAACTGGACGCTGTCTGTTTGGCATTGTGCATTGTTTTATTGTTAATTAACAAATCTAGTTTTTTGAGCTTTAGTTATGTTTCCCAATTTTCTAAATGGCCAAAGAATTGCAACGTTTTTTTGGTCTGGCCAGCAACGGCCCAGCCATCTGGCTTAAATGGCCTCCATTTCATGTTGACTGTTGCGGTCGGTCTCGTTGACTCGTTGTGTTTGCCAAGAGCTGGGAATAAACTAATGCGTGTGTGCTGGGCCCAGATAGGGCCAGAGCTTAAACTCAAATTGAAAAAGTTTGCCAACAGATTCCCTAGGCCTTGATTGTGAAATAATGATGGCAACGAAATTATTTGGAATCACAAACTGCTGCAGCACTTTGGATAGTATAAGTTGATCTAGATAAAACATGAATTGGAAATTTTATAAAGCATTAATTGCATTGAGATTGTAATATATTTTCTTCTGAGTATTGTGATCTTAACTTAGTCTTAAACTTGATTGATTGACTTAATTTATATGAGAAATCTATTAATAATCTGAGGCAAGACAGAGGAGAGAAAGCAGAGATAACAAGTAATTCAGCAAGTAGTTCAGCATGAAGTTTTCTATAAAATTTATATATTATTTTATAAAATTTATATATTATTTTATAACTGTAAAATTCATTTATATATTTTTTTAGTTCATAATTTGTAATACTTTTTCGACTTCATGAGAAATCATAAAATATATTTTAAATCATATATCGCTCATAATTTATATATATAAAATCTAACTTATGCTTAGTATAATTCAGTTCTGTGCTTCGTTCATTAGACAGTGAAAGTTCTCAATTAAAGAAACAATGATATATATAAATAATATATAATGGAATGCGAGCTGAAAGCAAAGTTGAGGCGGCTTATAAATTAATTCCCAGCGCAACAAAAGCAACGGAATGATATGAAATGAATCCAAACGAGAATGAAACAAGCAGAAATGGATGACGGGGACAAAACTTCAATGAATGGCAATGCAAAAGTGCTGCCAAAAAAAAAAAAAAAAAAAGAAAAAAAAACTTTGCTGGCCGAAAATTACAAAATGGCAAAAGGCCACGCCAGCACGAAAGATAACAACAACAGCAACGAAATAAAATAGAATGAAGATACATGAAAAAAAATAAAAGAAATGAAAAGAAAAGGACACTTTTAGAGGGGCAGGTTAGGGTTTGAGTTCTTCTGCTAGCAGCTGGCAATTGAAACTTGCACAATTTTTGCCAACTTTTGTGTCGCTCCGATGAGCTTAGACCCGGCGCTGCTGACAACAACAACAACAGCAGCAGCAGCAGCAACAGCAACAGTAATAGCAACAGCAACAGCGATGAGGGTCACAAGTGGAAGTCAACTCTATTCGCAATGGAATGAAATTAGTGTGGGCAAAGCCAGAGCCAAAGCTCACGCTGTAGTTGGGAGTCTGTGGATGAGCAGCAGCCGGAGGGCAAGGACATGCATGATAAAGGCCATGACAGTAAAAGTGGCAGAGGTATAAAAACTTGACCGATAAGATAAGCGCACACAACAGCATTGTGGCTGGCACCTTGGCTGTGGCAATGGCAATGGTACTATGCTAGTGCGCCTGTCAAGCAAAAAGGATGGCCAGGATATGGTCAACCAGCTGGCAGAAATCTGTCGAGTATGGATACTTCCGGGTCGACCAGGAAACAATTTGTTACAGAGACGCTGACCCCAGCGACTTGCAACTTGAAGCATTTAACTTTTGTGAAGCTTCTAAAACTTTTCAGTTATACAAAACTTTCTTGACGATGCCAACTCGGCCCAACCTCAGCAGAGGAGTCCAGCCCAGCACAGTACAGCCTCCCCTAGCATATGCAAATGAGTATCCTGCGGTGTCTGAACGTGTGTGTGTGTGTGTGTGTGTGTGTGGAGCTACTTTTGACTACATGCCTGCACATTCATAGCTCTATTTGGTGATTTATTTATTCACAAACACTCGCACACAAAATGTGCCCGAAAAACGTTTTTGCTCAAATAAAATTATAATAAATTTATGCTTTAGCCAAATGCCATAAATTTTGTGCATTTTTGATTTGATTTTTGGCATTTGTGTTCAATAATGCCACAAAAACACAAAAACACAAAACAGAAATCGAAAACCTATCAAATTATTCCAAGTTCTTCTACACTCTCTCGTTTTACAGCAAATTTTATATTTGATTTGAACAAATTCGTGTGGGCTTAGAAACTTTAAGAGCGCTCTGTATATGGACTTGTCGCAAGATGTGATAAGCTGCAAATTTGGGCTGCATATTTTAGCGGACAAATATAAATAATAAACATAAAATAAATAAAGCGTAAAATACTTTTGTAGTTTTGGTGAAGCCCCATTTTAAATAAAATGTTGATTAAAATATTAAGTATTATGATTTAAATCTATAAGACTCATATAATCTTATGCATTATAATAATATAAATATATATTTATATCTATTCACATCTTTATGCATTCTTATTAAGCATAGGAATATTTATACTATTGAATTCTAGATTCATGAGTGCCAGCTGATGTTGCCTTTAACTAAACTCATTGCAATCTGCTTTCACTTTAGTCAACTCTCATTCTCATCTGTGACTTGATTCCAATGATAGCAAATTTTGGCAGCTAAACTTGTCAACTCGGTAAAATAAGCTCAATAAATGTGCGATAAACACACAAATCTTGTATTGGGTGTTGCCTGGCAGCCAGCTGAATTACACATCTAGCACATTCGTTCAGCTGTGACTTTCATCATCTTTAACTGCGGTTCGTGCCAGGCCAAAGGAGTTGGCGAGTTTATCAACTGTGTGCGTGTGTGTGTGTGTGACAAATGCAACTGTAACTGCAATTGAAGGAACTGCGCACTTGTGCATGACCGACTTACGCGTTGCGACTGGCCAAAAAGTAAAAGAAAGACGAAAGTATCAATTGGGTTGCCAAATAAATTTTGAGCGTAACTTTTAAGCTTTTCAATTGCGCTGGGCATGATTAAATTCTGATGCATGTCCTCTCAAATCGCGCTTATTGTGAGCCAAAAATACAATAAGTCAGCTGCAGTGCAAGTAAATGGACTAAAAAGGAACAAGTTTGGTCGCCCAACGCATCCAACGGAAGGACACGCAACCACTTCGCTAATGCCACTCGCCCGCACAGAGCATTTGTTGTGGTCTGCTCATGTGTGTGGGTGTTGTGAATGGGTTCGGGTACGGGTTTGGGTACGGGTTCGGGTTGGGCTTTGGTTTTGGGTGGTTGAGTGGCTGCTTGGCTGGCAGTTGGTTCCGGTCCTACGTGTTCCATATTTCATTCTAATTTATTCAGTTGTGCATACATATTTTCGTTACGGGTTGCCTCAGCGCATCCATGCATTTCCTTCTGGCTGGCTCGGTTCGTTTGGTTCAAACTATCGCTTGACTGCAGCAACATCGGTAACAGCAGCAGCACCAGCAGCCGCAGCAGGTGCCGTCGGCACCACTATCACACCGACACCACGCTCTCAGTCAGCACTGCCGCTTGGCTCTGCTCAGTGGCTTGCATATGATTTACTCTTTAAAGTTTACCGCCACCCCGTCTCAACGGCCCGTAATTGTGGCTCAATTACATGGAAAAGTTGCCAAATTGAATTTTTAAATTTCCACATGTCTGCGAGAGAGTCTTGAAAATAATTTATGAGCATGCAGAAAAGGCCCAGGCGGCACAAGCTCCGCAGGCAGCTGGACCAGCTGTAACATTTCTTGATGCTTCAACCAAAAGCCAATTTCTCTATATAAAGTGTGTATGGGTGTGTATATATGGGTGTGTGGGAGTATGTGTGCTTGAGTACATATACATTTTGAGCAAAATCATTTCATTGTGGCGCTAGCATCTTGAGTGCACAGCGCATAGCATATGCTGACTTTTAAAGCTTTTTCAAGAAGTTCTATCGAAGCCTTTGAAGTGCTTCAGCATAAATGGAAATTAAGATTTTGATTTGTTATTGATTTCCATTACCATTTCTTGAGAAAAATTCAATAAAGTTCTAAGTATTTAAAATATAAATTTCTGCGAAATGACTTGAACTCCACTTGAAAAGAAAACATAAAACAAATGTTTGTAATCTAAGTGAATTTATATAAATATATTTGGCCTTCAACTTATATACATATATATAAATATATTTTTCATATAATTTTTATCATTTTATATAATTTATAATAATAAATATAAAAAATATATTTTTAATATATTTTAATAATAATTATTTGAAATATATTTCATACAGAAATTTCACATATTTTCGACTTCTTGAACTTTAAAGCTTTTAGCTAGAAATGGCTACATTTTTTAGCCAATTTCGAGCTGCTGCAGCAGCAGATTACGACAGCTGCATGCGAAAAGTTGTAGCATATCAGATGGCGAGGAATTTGTTATTTAAATGAAATTAGTTGAATTGTGGGGCACTGAAATTGGTTCGTCACGTATTCACTTGGCCACATCCGCAGGAGCAGCGGCAACGGCAACGCAGCGGCAGTGGCAGCGGCAGCAATGCCAGCTGCAGCTGCAGTTAAAGTTTTTACAATCCACACATGGAATGCTGGGCTAGCCCGCAACCTCACCCCACCACGCCCACGTCCTCGACTAAGTTATGAGCGCATAGTTTTTGGCAATAATATTTACATTGCCGCAGCACTATGCGTGGCAACGTGCCACCCGTGCAACATAAGCAGCAGAAGAAAGCGCTGCATATATATATATTTATATACATGTAGAGAGAGTGAGAGAGAGAGGAGTATGGTACTTACATTGTGCTCGTCCGCACTAAAATCGGTTGACCGAAAAATGCCGGAACATTCTCGTCCATTAGCGAATGTGTTTTGATGAAATTTAATGTGGGATCCGGAAGCGTTCGTGAATCATTGTGACAGGAGCCAGGACGCGGTTCGGGCACCTAAAAAAACGTCCATGACGACGACACCGAGACGTGAAAGCACACAGCGAAGGAGAGAGTAAAAGAGAGATTTAATATAAATTATTAGTATCCTTCAGTATATGACTGCAATGTGGTTATAGTTATGGTTATGCTCGGTCAGTTGTTGCTGCTCCTTGGCCTGCTGCCTGCTGCCTGCTGCCTGCTCTATCTGCTACCCATTTCTTGCCACAAAGAGTAGCGTATAAATTGCATTTGCGGCGCTCGCGCTGCTCGTAACAAATACCCGTACACAACCTTCCGGAAATTGCTCAGCACGGCCAAGTGCAGACGGACAAAGCAGCGCCGGAAAGTGTCCTTTGTGCGAGTGTGTCTGTCTTTGTGTGTGTTTACTGTCTGTGAGCTTTCTGTTTTGGCAATGATTTGGTTTATGAATCGCCAGCGGAAAATGCCCGCGCGCATGTTGACTTTGCTGATTCGTGTGTGTTGTGTGGAAATTATTAAGCATCAGGCATTCAGGCAGACTCCTTTTATAGGTATACAGGATATGTTGGTCATATGCTTGAAAGTACGGAACAACAAGCCAAAGCTGCTGCTGCTGCTGCTGCTGCTGCCTGGTGTAATGTGTTATGTGACTCTTGTTGGCAACTTTGTCTGCTTGGATATGAGATTTAGAGTGCCACTCAACTGAACAAATAAATTAAAATTACATTAAAATTTAATTCGCAGACCAGCCACTTTTTCATAATTGATTAACTTTTGAATTAAACAAAATTTATTTCATTCAAATCGGAGTTTTCATTGAAGAGATATAAACTTTAAAACCTTTCAAAAAAAAAATCTATTCTATTCAGTATCACTGCAGGAAATTCTTTGATATATATAACAGTTAATATATAACAGGAAATTCTTTGATATATATAACAGTTGTATGAAAGTTGTATAACAGAAGCTTAACAGTTGCAAAATAGATAAGATTTAGTTTAGATCATCATTAACTTAATCACCAGAATCAATTGACTTTCATCTGTTTGTAGACTATATGAATACACTTCATACAACTCTTAAGCCTTCTAGTCCACAACAAGTCTTTGACTCATAAAAAGTGTTCTACTTATAACACTTCTGAAATTCTCAAATTCATTCCCCGCTTAACAAATTTTGCTGACTTAACGCATATTTAACTTTTTTCTATCATAATTCTGGTTCTTTACCAGTTCAATTTCACTTTATCCTTTTCACTTATTATAAATTCTATTCAAAATTGAACTTTTCTACCAAGGCAGTCGGGCAGCAGCGGCTGGTGCTGCAAGCACTTTAAGTGCTATATTAAAAGTTTTATGCATTTCAAAGTATGGCAATTGTTTCGAATTTCAAACATCTTCAATTTCTAATTTGGCTCTTCGTGAACCGCAAAATTCCTTTTTGGCCAAAAACCAAAACGCCAGCCGTTAGCAGCATGTGCAGTCAGCTGGCTGGCATTTCGGCAAATACATTCGTAATTCAAATGCAAATTTTTGGCAAAAGAAAAGTTCGATTTTTTTTCTTCTACTTTTTCTTGGACAAATTTCGTGTGGCCGTAAATTGTGAAACAGCTGCGCTTAACTGCTTTTCCGCTTTCGATGTGAAAGTGAGCATTAACCGAACCACACCCAATACTATATATATATATATGAGAGTGTATATATTGATAACTGAAGTAGTGGTACGCACCTTGGCATTATTTACTGGCAGCCAGTTGGAGTTGATGCCGCTCTGCTCCTTGAACTGTCCCTCGAATGTGTCGGCTATGTCCTGCGGTTGGCAAAAGCATGGGATGGAAGAGAGCGTGAAAGGGAGAAATATACACAAGTTGAGGTCTGGGGCGCAGTTCAGGTAAATCGTAATTGTGCACTCACCTGCAAGGCGAAAGCACAAACCGCTGAGCCGGGAATTGAATTTGTTGGCGTATTAAAAACGCCATAAATCAATTTGGAGCTCATGGAGCCGTACTGTCCCTCGACGAGATTGCTGGCCGATTCTGTGGGCAACAAAATATATATATAAAATATTATGTGAATCAAATTCAAAGCTCTGCTCAGCCACTTACGTATCTCATTAAAGTAGAACGGATAGTCGCCCGGTATGGAGCAATTCAGGCGGGACTTGAGGAACGAGGTCCAGCGATTGCGAAAGCGATGCGGGCCGCCCTTATCCCATTTGCAGACGCGTGCGACGCGCGAATAAATCGCCTGAAATGCCAGAAAAGATAAATATTAATAGCGAGTCGCAAAAGGGAGGCAACAAAATGCAGCTAATCGGCCCATTGATGTGGTCGCATCCCAATAGAAAACCAACAAACGCTGCCCATAAACAAATAGCCGGCAAAATCCAAAACCGATAACTGTATTTGGCCATTGGACCAAAGCCAAAGCCAAAGCATGAGCCGGAAGTGTGCACGCATAAAGCAAACACAAGCAAAATGGCCGACCAATATGGCGGCGATAGAGCCATTTCCGCTCGCTATCGCTATCTCTCTCTCTCTCTTCCACTTCCAATCTAACCAATTATATTGTAGATACAAATTTATTTTTGGATTTTTGCCAGCATTTTCAGATCGATGCGATGGGACTCACCTTGCCACAGTTGATGAATTCCACAGCCGTTTCCCGAAAGAAGAAATAGACGAAGTCTCCCTGGGTAAATGAGCTCACAAAATTTGGCGCTGAAAATTGAGAGAAATATGAGAAATTGTTGAATAAAAACTCACAAATGAGAAAATACGTTAAAAAGTTAAGTCATAAATTCCATTTATAGTTTTGGCTGTAAACAAAATTTTATGGTTAATATTCTCATAGGATTCTCGTAGAAATTTATATGAGACTCGTGCGACGACAATCGATATCGAGTGTCAGTCTTAGACATTAAATTTAATGCGTAGCACATGATGCATCAAGTTTTATGCGAACTCAAATGCATAACGAATTTTACATAGATTTGCAAAATGATAAGATATGATAACATATAACAACATAAGAAGACCAAGAAAATTAAAGTTAGAGCAGGATTCAAATTAGATACATAATTCATATCCATAATATTCAGTAGATAGAAACATTTTTTGGTTTATATGAATTAAATTTCCTTTTGAAAATTGCAGAAAATATTCTTTAAATTCTATAAAATACTTGGCAACTGTGCAAACCAATCTTTAAGTTCCGTGAGTCACCTGCAACGCGAAGCCGCATAAAATATTCAGGATGCACACATGGGGTTGAGGTTGATATCTCAAAACAGTAAAGGACAGCCAACAGGCGGGCAGTCAAAGCTGTCATGTCTATTCAGTTAATGGAAGTTGACCATATGAAAATCGTAGCGACGACCACTTGAAATATGCAAAAGGCAACCGCACGCAGTGTGACTTCGATGTATTGGCCGCAGCAGCAACAGCAGCAGCATTGAGAACTAAGAACTTCACAGCGAGTGATGTGCGAGAGAGTCACAGAGATACACACACACAATCGGACTTAATTCAATTCAAGTGGCGAGCATTTCGCTAATATAGAAAGCATACTGCACAATAATAATCATAACAGAGCCGACATTTTCAATTACGACGAGTGCCAGTGGTGGAGCTCTTTAAGTGGGGGGTGTGGTGCAGTTGGGGCTGGGAGCTGGGAGCTGGGCACTGGAAGCTGGGAATGTTGTAAACAACTTACCATTGAGACTGAGGCTATCATATTGTTCCGTTTGGAGAGGCTCACGATAGATAATCGGATCACTGCCGCTGAAATCTGCCACAGTGCCTGAATATAATTCGTTGTCTGTAAAAAGCAGAAGGAGAGAAAATGTTTGATTATTCACTGGAAAAAGTAAAATATTTATAAAGACTTAAAATTATGAGAGAGCGGCTTATTAAAGGGAAATAAATAAGCTTTAAGTTTGTAAGAATTATATAAAAATATATTTAAATATATTTTATGAATCAATTTTGATCCTTAAAGCTTAAGCTTAATATATGTATACTAATAATTTTTGACATTCTATTTTATCTCTTCTATCAACCTCTCAAGTCAATTAAAAATCAGTTTGATAAATATTTTTGGCCATGAAATATCTGCTCTTTTCGCACACTTTTATGGCCACACATAAATCGCTGCTGGAAATTTGTTATGCATAATCCCAAGTATCGTTATTATCTGCTTGTAAATATTTTGGGCACATTATATAAGAAAAATGCGACCAAAAATGGCGCTAATAAATGTCAATTACACGTCGCATTTTATTAAGTGTAAATGATATTTTTTATGCGCAAATTTTAGCTCACATTTGCAATGCAATAAACTTTTATTTTGCGTGTCGCCAAGAAGGGGCAGTCGAGGACGAAGCAAACTTTTAGCTTGGGCCAATTTACGTAACTAAAATATGCAAAAGACTTGAGACAGAGCCAGAGACACAAATTACGTATTACTAAGAAATTTGTTTATGTCGACCAAGTCGAGCCGACCCGAGGCGAGCCGAGCCGAGGCGAGCCGAGTCGGGCTGAGCCAGGCGAATAAAAACAATAAAATTTTAATCAATTGTTGCTTTTTTCTCTGCGGCACTTGCGCTCATTACACATACGCAGCGTGTACATGCCGACCGAAATGAAAATGCGAATTTGCGAGGAAAATTTAATTAAGTTAAACGAGAAAACACAACACACAGCAACAGAAGCGGCAGCAAAACTTTTGACATGTCTTCGGCGACATTGAATTGCCCTGCGGCCAGAAGGGAGTTTGGAAGTGTCCCTCTCTCCGCCTCATCGCAAGATAAATGAGTTTTTTCTGCCTCAACTTTTTACTTGCGGAATTGCCTGACTGGCTGACTGCCTGCGCCTGCCTGCTGGCTTTGGCATTGTCAAACTTCAATTCCACGAGCAAAAGAAATATGAAAAAAACACAAAAAAAAAGAAAAGAAATACACAGAGCAGCAATAGCAACAGCAGCAGTAACAACATTAACAACAACAACAACAACAACAACAACAACAACAATAATAACAACAACAACAAGTAGATCGCGCAACCGGAAATGCCCAGCAAGCTGGCTACGTTGCCCGTTTATTGTCTGGCCGGAAATGGTTTTGCCTTCGGCCCAATACAGCAGCCGCACCCCCAGCACTGTGGCTGTCCAATGGAGCTCATTGCCAGCCGACGGCTCAATGACAGAATCGATTGCTATGTTGGCTTTGTGCGCTGTTTGCCCGCAGGCGATTTGGCCAAAAGTTCGAGAGCAACAGCCGAGTCGAGCAAGCCAAATGCCACATTATCGTTGCATCTACAAGCAGCGGCGAAGGGGGAAGGCAGCACAGTATGCCCGGGACTTGGCTGGACGTTGAAACAAATCTTCCAGCAGTCTGTTGAAATTTTTGCATAATGTTTGGGTTTGTCAGGAGTTCGACAAGGCAGCCGGTAGACGTTTTCCCTTATTGCAAACAAGCTAAAGTTGTTTTTCTCTCTTTAAAATTTTGTGTAATTACTGACACACACACACACAGAGGCACACCAATACAAACAAAGCGCACACAGCAACAGCCGAAGGAAAAATAATGAAACTTTGACAATAAATTATCTTTTTAATTTATCAAATCTATTGTAAATGCTGCCAACATTAGAAACTAAGAACACATTTCCTCAATTCAAATAGAAATTCTAGACATGGCAGTGCTTGAAGCCAACAGAACTTGGCTATTTGCGCTGCCGCTGATCAACATCCTCGATAGTATAGTGGTTAGTATCCCCGCCTGTCACGCGGGAGACCGGGGTTCAATTCCCCGTCGGGGAGAGATGTAAAATTTCTTTTTTTAATATTTTTTTAGATAGAATAAAAGTGTATAATTATACCTGTATTATTAAAACTTAAAATACAAAATATAAAAATAAAAAAGCAACTCACGTCGCCTCTCCCCGACGGGGAATTGAACCCCGGTCTCCCGCGTGACAGGCGGGGATACTAACCACTATACTATCGAGGACGCTGAGCGCCGCTTGCCAAATCTATCTAACATTTTGATAACATATTTTTAATGGCTTAAAATCTAAAATAATTTAATAATATAATACATATATTAAGAGCTATAAATAAATATGCATCAAATCTAATCTAATCATATTTTTTAGCACCATAAGTACAGCTGATAAGTTCTTTAGTTAGCTAAAATTTTCATTTATAAAACCCAAATATATACAAATTCATTAATTTTTCACCTGAATTAAGTCTGCAAATCTGATGGCATTTGTGTTTGCTGGCTATTATCGGATAATCGAACAATTTTCCAATCGCCTGAACTCATCAAATATGGCTAAAAGCCCCGCCAAATTGACAACATATTGTGCTGGGGCCTAAGCCAGCGGCTCACCGTGCAAGGTTGGTTGCCTGCCAGTTTGGACACACAAATGCCACAAACTGTCCAACAATTTATGCAAAACTGTGAAAATTGCATAATTATAGAAAAAAAAGCTTACATGATTTTGATGCGTGCATTATAATTTCATGTTAATTCGCGTACACACGCACGAGCCAGGGTGGGATTTGTGGACTTTTCTGGATTGTGTGGAGGGTGTGAAATCTGTGCGGTAAATCGATAAAAATTTACAATGCCACAGCGGCTCACGCACGCAAACAGACACGTGTACACAGGGCAGATGGGGGCGGGGGCGGTGGCGTGGTGCGTTTGGGGGCAGCTCTCAAAAGTGAATATAAAATTTGAATTACGTGACAAGAACGCAACAGAATAAAAATGTCGAAAGCAAACTACAAAAAAAAAAAAAAAAACGCAACACAAAAATCCAAATGCGAGTCGACAGCAGCAAGCAGAATGGGCATACATTAAAAATGTCGTCTGGTACAAATTAATTTTGCCACTCGCCGGCCGCCGCGCCCCCCTGGCGGCCCCAGGCGCCCATAACAGGGCCCGGAGCCGCCCCTTAACGGGCGACTGTTTAAATTAAGAGGCTGTAAAAGTCACGCGGTGAGTGAAAAGTAAAAGCGTTCGTTCGCTCGTTCGCTTTTCATAGAATCTGCTGGCAGCGGCAGCGGCAGCGGCAGCGAATTTCCCATTCGTGGTGGTGATAAATAACGAATGCTAATTTTCTATCATGAACGCGGCAGGCGGAGGGGCAGGAAGCGGGTGGCAACTGAAGTGCAGTGGCTGCGGGCGCCAGCATGGGCCAGGTGAAGCTAACGGCCAATAAAAACATTTGCTAAATATGCGCACAGGGGAAGCGAGGCTGGGCGTGTCAAGTAACCGCTTTAAGCTATACGGAGAGCTTAAAGTTTTGTCATTAAACTTTTTTTTTTTTTTTGGGAAATTGCTAGAAAATGCAAATTTCCCAAATTGAAATACGAAACGAGGCATAATGATGGGAGCGACCCCAAACCCAATTCTCACGGCTGAGCTGCCAGAAATTAGGTCTATGAATGAATTTCTAGATTTACATCATATTTTTTTCGTTTTCTATGATAAATTAGCCAAGCATTCCAGACACAAAACCAAATCAGAGCAGTCAATTGTGCACTTAAGCACAGTCCATTTACAGCAGATTTAGCTTTTTGTTATAGAAGATTTTTAGAGATATTCATATTAGGATAAGATGAAGTCTGAAGTCTTGACAATCTATATTCCAACTACATTCAAATTTGCATACATATAAGCTTAACCAACTAGCATAATGCTTAAGTAATCGCAGCCTTTGGCAGCCCTTTATAGACGGCTTGTGCCACAGGGCGTTGAGGTCAAAGGGCAAATGTAAAATTTATGAATCGCTGGTAATTAACAATGGAAATGCAATTTACATCGCGGCCAGAGTTGCCATTGTCGCCATTGTTGGTCGCCATTGCCAGCTAACGAGGCGCACAATAAACACGGCCCCCGCTCCGGCTCCGGCTCCGGCTTCACCCTCCACTCCGGCCGTATAACTCCCTCTCGCCCACCAACTGCTGCTGCCTGTCACAACATCGACAGAACACGAAAAGTTTTTCAACACTCAAACACTCCCTCTAACTTTTCTATCCCGCTTTGTTTCATAGTCTTTGGCCATATCGTTTCTTCTCTTTGGGGTTCTGCTTGCATCTAATTGGTTTTTGCTTTCAGCTTCATTTTTTACTATACCCTGTATTTGTTTCCTTCTTTCTGATATCTAATAGAGAGGGCATAGCAAATAGCAAATTATATTGGAAAATTGTTGAATAAATAACTTTTAGGATTAACTTTTCGGATATTGTT